>JANTCA010005143.1:0-30288 GCA_024741275.1 Chironex yamaguchii
ATGATAGTGCAAATATGACCAAGTAATACGACTAGTCGATGTTCTCAAAAGTGCGTTTTTAGCCAATCTAGAGGGCTTAAAATTCAAAATTATCTCTGGCGCGTCGGCCGAAAGATGGGCCGAAAAAATTTTCACCGAAAGTCAACTGTTGAGTGACGTCATCAATTTCGAGAAAATGTGCTTTGCATTGCTATAATTTTGTTTTGTGACTACTACTGCCAGACAAATTACACATTCAAGTAGCACTCAAGCAGCACTTTCGACTGACGTATAGATTTACTATTTTTGCTCATTTTTGATCTGTAGATATGACTTCATCATGCATTTATGAGGTCATCGCCGTTCATGAATAAGTAGCAATATCTGGGGAAAATAAGCCTCAAAATGTGTAGTAAGAATGAATCAAACATGTTGGGTGGATGCTGGATCAATTGCAGCAGGATCTGCCGAAAATGCACTCAATGGTGGGCATTATTATTGCAATATCCGGTTACACAAGGACGCATTCGGTGCTTTTACGCACTTTAGAGCCGATAAAATGACATCTGGTTACACGGAAATAAATCCTTGCTTGAATTCAAAGTTGCTGAATCTGAAATAATCGGCAAATTCTGAAACCATGAGTGTTGCTTGCAACTGTCAAGAATTTCAACTGTTTCTATAAAACCTTCTTTAACTGAATGATGGCACTGAATCAAGCATAAAAGTAGCAAATTTAGGAGATGTTACATTATTGCTTTCGACTTTCGAAAAATATCAGCAGACATCTAGAGGGAGAGAAAGAAATGCTGTACCCATGTTTTGCTTTCGACTATTTCAACTACAACAAATATTTGTCCTTTCAGCACCTGCTGCTATGTAAACGTGAAAGAGGGCAAAGTCCCGAATTTAAGACCTGGAAGGGAGGGATTTTGGAGAGAGCCTTTCTAGAAGATCTTTGTCGGCAATTCATAATGACCTAATATATAGCGGGGAAACCAAAAAGGTCCGTTCAGATCTGGGTACAGCACCAACACTGAGACAGTAAGCACATGGGTTAAAACTGCTCATATTCATGCAAAATTAAGAACAGCGCTTAAACAGAAGATTAATTTAACAATGTCTGCAGCGCACTAGAAAGTTACGGAAGATGGAAAGAACTTCACATGAGCCATGTGAATAAGCTGATCAAAAAACTACATTAATACAAGATTGATCCATTTGGAGACACACCTGTAAGGTACATCACAACTGTAAGTGAAATAGACTGCCAAATTGTAAATGATATGCTTCAAGCACCAAAAATTGGGAAAGAAAATTCGCTAAAGATCTCCTTGTTACTGAAGAAGTTGACTATTTTCAACCAAACAAAAGGTTCAAATTGAAGACAGGCCTCGAAAAGAAGGTAAGGAAACCAAGAGGTATTTCAGTTCTGATAAAAGACAGACAAGCTTTTGACACCATGTTGAGTCGATCTGTTGATCTTGAAGAAGCAAGTCGCTTTCCATTTACATCAGTACCACTTTTGACTGCAATCCCCCGATTGAAAGCTACACTCTGCGCAAACGCATTTGCTTGGGAACCACATCATTGCAGAAGCAGGAGCACTAATACTGGAGTGTCTGCAGATTGCAAGATTGTTAGCTGATGAGATTGGTTTATACGTTTGTGAAAGTTTGTTACGCGACAAAATGACCAAAATCTCATTCGGATTGAAGTCATTAATAATATTTATCATAAGGAAAGTGTTTAAGGCTGCATCACAGAAAGGAGAGGAAAGGAATTCAGAAGAGTTTACCTCGAAAGGTTTGGCCAATAAATCCTGGAAAGAAATGACTAGCTAGCATTTTTAACAATATCAACAATGAAGTGGGTCTGTTAAAATTAGAGTTAATTTTTTACCAGAGCCTAGAAGCAAAGCAGCATATTTTAATGCCAATCATATATGCCAATAGAGAACAAACCTGGGAAATAGCCAAAGATGCCAAGACGTACATGTTTGACTGCAGTCACAAAGGGGCTGACAGGTCCCTGATACCCCTTGCTTGACTCGCCGATACAAACATTGTAGTTGTTGTAAAAGATATTGACGTATTTTATTATTATATGGTGCTTGTTTATTGCTCTGAAAAATGGTATTTAACGATCAATATCGGTTGCAACACAACATCGACAATGTGTGGGATAGAAAAAGTGAAAATTCTGAAAAAGTTAAAGAAAAACAATGAAAATTTAAGATTGCTCGATGGAGTTGAAATTCATACATACATAAGTTCTTAACCCAATAGCCCTTATGAGACTCTAGGGCACTGACTAACATACAAGTCAGTTTGACAAAATAAAACTTTCTCTTAGTGCATTCCTGCAGAAATGTCTCTGATTGCTTTCCCTTTTTTTACCTCTTGCACTATCACATTTTCCAACACTGTCTTATCATGGTTACGTCTTCTCGTATATTTCTTGTCGACGAACATGAGCCTTTTTGTCAAGGTGTCGTTAGATGCTCATTACATGTGCAACCTATTTTCTGTTCTGGTTTCTTATATACTCTATCATTGAGACTGATTTTGTTATTTGATTGAGGCGGCAAATCTCTGAAGATGTTCTCGCGAATGCAGCCAAAAGTGGGCAAACATCGCTGTACAATGGAACAAGTCAGGAAACACTCGTACACATAAGAGCAAAACTTTACAAAGGGTCGAAAACCAAGTCATTGGAAGCTCTGGCACCAGATCCAGACTCATTAAAGACAAGCATTGCTCAGAGTTCACTGTCACATTTACTACTTGCTTCGTTACAAGAAGAAGATCATCACCGAAATAGCTTCTAAAGGCTTTGGTTGGACCTACGATGGGGAGTTGAGCTAGTTACATAGGTTTGATTTTAAGATAAGCTTTTCTTTGCACCCGTCCAGTCTGCTACGTTTTTATGAATAAATTAGAAATAGTACGATGAGAACATAAAAGACACAGGGTTTAAAAACATGGCAACAATAATAGCAAATAGTTGAAATTTCAAAAAGACAGTGAAACATCTGTTGAAAAATATTGGGATCAATCCCAAAGCTCCCCTACAGCATTTTATTGATGTTAGAAGTATTTTATCGCTAATTGGAATATTGTGAGGCATATTTTCCCCAGATATTGCTACTTATTCATGAACGCTGATGACCTTATAAATGCATGATGAAGTCATATTTACAAATCAAAAATAAGCAAAAATAGTAAATCTATACGTCAGTCGAAAGTGTTGCTTGAGTGCTATTGAATGTGCAATTTGTATTGTTGTAGTAGTCACTAAAAATTATAGCAATGCAAAGCAATTTCTCGAAATTGATAACGTCACTAAACGTTTGACTTTAAGTGAAAATTTTCAGACGTCAAGCAAATAACATTTTCCTACAAAATGATGCTATTAGCCACTGGTCTGTAATAGAGAAGTGATTTGCGCTGGTACACTTCATCTAAGGTTCAAGATATAAAGTTTGTTTTTGTGGCAAACGTACTAAGACCATGGCATTCATCTCATGATCAATAGCGCATACAGTTATGCTTCATACAACATGCTTTTACTATTGATTTTAGGCAAGTAGTAAGTGGTAGGACAGACAAATATGATCACTTCAATTTGTCAGTTTAGTATCTTAGTAAAACTACACATCGTTCGAAAAAAACTAGTTGTGTGGTATTCACGTATGTAACCTTTCTGGTATAAGAAAAATATTATAGCGATATAAAGTACATTTTCTCAAAATTGATGACGTCATCAAAAGTTGACCTCCAGTCAAGATTTCTTCAGCCCATCTTGGATTTGAAAAGTCCATAGTCAATATAGTAGAAATATGAAATAAAAGTCGAGCTTAGCCACTGAGCCAGCTTTTTTAGAAAAAAATAAACCCTGTCTAATGTATTGCCCGAGTCTTGTTTGACACGGCATTGGTAACGTGGCAGGCTGCTGTACTTTTCAGTGTTATTCTATGGTGAGTTATCCTTTGGCTAGACTGAGGTTTGGGCTGTCCGACTGCTTAAAACTTCTAGAGAGGATTTAATGGGATACATTAAAACCAGTCAAACGTAAATGACTTCCCGGGCATCAAATAGACATTTATCTTCAATGTCCTATGCCATCCGTCAAGTTTTGGTTCACTTGACTGGATTACAAATCTCATCAATGCACTAGCTAATACTCTTGGACAATATAATCTGTTGGATTTAGGCTATTTAAATGATATACCTTCTTTAAGCTGCTACCTACATTCTCTCGCCGTCTGTGACGGTTATATCACAAGAAACGCCATTAATATTCATAACTGATAAGAAAGAAGGGATTTTAATAACCCGAATCTAAATCCTGGCAAATCATTTGTGAAACATAACTATGCGGAGCAATTGTACAAGAAGTTTTCACAATCAAGCTTATATTCACAAACTAATTAAATGCTCATATATCTTGAAATCGATTCCTTGCGTTAGATTTCAATAAATTCCGTTAATATCTTAAAGTTTCATACAGTACTCAACGTCGACAAAGCGAAAAAGTGTGGAGATGACGTTGTCTTTTTTTGTTAACTGAGATGCAATTTCAAGTGACGATCAAAGCAATTCGTCGAAAAGTCATATGACACAATCCATGTTTATTTCAGTTCTTGTTGCCATATATGCCACACTTGTTTCAAGCACAAGACAGCTTTGGCCATTTAGGATGTGTGAGATATTTTCTCGAGACCACACTCTCGCGACTCTCAGAAAATGTTAGTTGTGATTTATGCCACTTGTACAGCGTATGCACTCGACAGACACCCAACACAGGGGTAAATGATCCGGGTTGAATGACGAATAGTCTTTCCTCGTAATTTTTCAGACTGAGTAGAGGTTCATGGTGGCTGGAGAGAGTGTGACTGTCTTTGTGACCCTCGACGTATGACCTTATGTGTTGTCTAATAACGAGAATTAAATTGATTAGCTTTTGTTTTCCTTCCTGAGAAACAAATGGTGAGTTCAGGACAGGGACTGAACCCGCGACCTTCTACTTAATGGACAGATGCTCTGACAACTGAACTATCGAGGCGTTGAATACCAAGCAGGTGAATATAGACAGTCTTATTTGATGACTGCGTCACTATAAGAGCATGCATCCTTGATTACCGACAATCACCTTGGGCGAGTGTATCACCTTGCTAGGCATTCAGCTAAAGAGTTTAGTATATGAATAGAATTTCACGCTCTATTTGTGACAGTGGTTATTTCACGCCCACACCAAAGGCGTGAATCGCATTGTATCTTCGCTCTGGTCTGTTATGCAAGGAAATTGATCTACTTTCCTGTTAATCCTTCAAACCACAAACTTGTAACACTTCATTTAGCCCTACCGCATTGAGTTCTTCCATATGTAACAAGAAGGGCAACCATCTCATTAAAAAGAATGATGAGGTATAAAAGGACTTCAAAGACTAATCGTCTTGTAATCAATGCCAAAATGTTCCAAAAATACTATTCAAAAATCTATGATGTGTTTTCAAAAGTTATGTCATGGCAAAGAATGAACATTTTTCTTTGTATTTACTTACTCATAATGAAATGATTTGAGTTGAAATTAAAATAAGAATCTGATTCAATCTATTTCAGCTAGAAAAATGTTTACGAACGATTAACGAAAAACTGGTTTGTCTTGTTTTGCTTAAAATCAAATCAAATTGAATTATAAGGCATCGAGGTATTATCTATCACCAAATTAATTGCTGAGGATCAAAGTATTAGTGCATGCAAGGAAGTTAGTTAGGACAGGAGGAAAGACCAATGAAGAACTGTTACAACTTGCAGGAGTGGGACGTCCACTGACAAAAATCTCGGTAAAAGGTAACTTCAATTTTTGGACCATAACAGTAGAAAAGACGGAACAACAAAATTGTACTCTGTGGGAGAAGAGACAGAGGAATACAAATAACATCATCCATGGACAATACTTTTGCAACAAATCAATGCCTGAGCAACAATAAACTCATCCAACTGACTGATAACAGAGTGGACCGGAGTACAATGATCATCGATGCCTGCACCAGACATTATACTTGGAGACAGAGAGCTAGGACTCAGCCAATATTTTAAGTTTTTAAGAATTATATCCAAATTAGCAATAACCATCCACTTCCCTCTTGAGCTTGGTTGATCTCGCAACACATTACGTAGAAGGGTACAGTAAATTTTCTCTTTGCTTATGTATTGGAAAATTATACCAGGAAAGAAGTAGTTCTATTTTCTGGACAAAGTTACGGAAGAAAACGTTCAACGTATTTATCTACTCTAAACAAACAGTTGGGTCTTTTTTGATGGCACTATTTTACAAGAAATTGGTGGAACTTGGATTTGGGTAATATCGAGAAACTACCTGACAGAAATAATGTTCATTGCCAAAAATAGATATGTAAATTTTACTAATTCTATGAGCTTCCTTGAGTCGAATTTCCTTGCAATTTGTAAAAAAAATGTCAGTGGTAATAGAACAATGGCAGAGCCGTCGTTGTATAACGGATAAGATGACGATCTTGCAGTCCATTTGTTGCGATTTGGACTCCGCGTTACCATATACAAAATACCATTGATGAGAGTGGGTAACGGGAGCTCACTGTCATAAACAGCTGCCTTTGTCGAAACTTTCCAAAACCTAGCACTGATATGGTTGGTAATGAGTATGCTACAAATAAAACACAACGATGAGTTGAATAAGACAAGTCAACAGAAAGTAGGCATGTTTCTTATATGAACGGTTTTTGCTTGTAGAGTTGTTCACATAGATTCTGGTTTCTTGCAAGTTTTTTTTTCTGCACAAAGCTCTCATTAAAACGTGCATACTTTGATAGAAAGCGCCAGGGGTGGAGTTTAGAGGCAAGGATTGGGGGGAAGGGTGTGAACAAGTGCCTTGAAAATAACAGAAACGCTCTTTTGTCAATTTCACTTTATAACTATAATGTCTTAAATCTTTGCTTTCTGTAACATAAATTTCCAATCGTAACCGTGAAGTTACACAGTATTCGTTTATATAAAAACTGAATCAACTTTTGCTAAGCTTTAGTTGTAAATTTAAAAAAATTATCAAACTTCTATTCCTCTCGCTTTGAGTTTTGACCACTTACCGGCAAGCTTTTCAACGTCTATCCTGTCTGTTACATCATTTTCACAAGCAATGATCATCAGGCTGTCTAGCCGATGATCAGATATTTTTGACCTCAAATACGTCTTAAGTAGTTTTAATTTTGAAAATGAAAGCTCATTACTTGCTACGAATACTGGTGCAGTAAGGGTAAGTTGGTAAGCTTTTGCAAGATGGGGATACAGGCATCTCTTGCCAGCCAACACTTTTGATACATAGCAGATTGTCTTTGGGTTTGTCTGCATAAAATTATGTTTCATATATCTGATGTCAAGAAACAGAAGGTCAGCATCTTTGAGATCATCGGGAAACATTTGACAAAAGAGAATGAAGTCATCTTTTCTGGCTTTATGAAGCAGTTGTGGATGACCAAAGGACTCAGTTAATGCTTTCTCGATATCTTTGTACGCTAGTTTGAGTCTGTCAATGACTTTGAACATTTCAATGCGGCAATGATCTTAAAAAGTGTAAAAAATGGCATTACCTACATTCTCAGCTTTGAATACTCTGCTTGTGGATTGATTCCATATTTATGACAATGAGCAATGGCTGTTTCTATAACTCCATCAATTGTACCTTCGTCTCTTCGAATGCCCCCGAGCATCTCATCAGTTTGCCTTATCAAGTCAATACCATTCACTAGATCAAACTCGATCTCTTGCACTTTCTTCAGTCAGATAAATTATACGTTCATGGTACTACCATACGGCTCTTATTGCTTCAGCTCTTCCAGTCAATTTTCTTTGTGAAAGGCTTTTTAAAAGCAATTCACCCTGCAGCACCATAACATCATATTTGTATCTTTCAAAGGTACTTTTAATCAAGAAGTTGTACAACTGCTGGAGAGTAGAAAAGAAATCATGCGCCAAAAGGGACTCATTACAAGCATGCTGTGTCTACACAAAGATTGAATTTATGTCCAAGACATGGGTTATCTGGAACGTTGCTTTGCAGACGCTCAGAAAACTTTGCTTGAGCACCCCTGTAGACACCAGACATGGACGCAAAAGCAATTTATTTCACTGAAAAAGAAAATGCAATTGACTCGACAAGAAGATAAATTAGGAAGAAACTTGGAGTCATTTCATCACTATTGACTAGCAAGAGAGCTTTTTACCGAATCAAAACAAATTTCACCTGATGACACAAAAATATTGGGGGTTGTCGCACCCCCCACACACCACGGTAAGTCCGTCCTGAGTACAGCTCAAAATATTATTAGACGATGGAATAATTTTGTAACACTTCAGAAAGATTGATTATGACTTCAAATAGCACATTTTGCACTTTTGTTATATGAGTATCTCACTGAATTAAAAAATCGAGTATTTTGAACAGAGGTTGCCTTTTCTCAATAAATAGGATTGATAATCAATAAGAGAGCAAAAGCTGAAAATTAAGTTTGATTGGAGGGACATTAGAAATAAAAAAAGGAGAAAAAGTAATATTTCGTGGCTATACGCACACTCCTTACCTCTAGGAGTGCCACTTTTCACTACATGCATACGTAGTTAAAGAAAATAAGTAGAGATGCTAGCAATGACTTACAAATTCTTTCGAAGTCTTACCAGCTCTGATGTTTACGTTGGCATTTAGAACACGTTTCAGATTAATCCAGTCGTATTTGTTTCATTGTCATACGCATAGTGTAAAAAAGGCAAAGTGAACACAATCCTAAATGTTTATATCTTGGTGACTTGTCAATAAATATTTGTTGACAAAAACTTCGTAAGGAAGCTGGTATACGCATTCCTCTAAGTACACAATATGTAGGGCTTGTCATAGACTCAATCTGATTGACCTAGTAAACTCGAAAAAGCATATCACAGATAGGGATTTTACAACACACAAGAGAAGAGACAACTAAGATACGATATTTCATTTCTTTTCATTTCATTTCATTTCGATGTTTACATTTGCGTAATTACATATTCTGTAAACAGCGATATAGGGATCGTGTTTGTGAAGAATACACACGTCCCGTTAGGAGTCGTGAATCATGTTGTAATGTGTCGGTTTATTCTAAAATAAATGGACAAATACAGTATAAGCAGAAACTCACTAAATCTGAAAGCGTATAATAAAGCCAATAACAATTACAGAAATTAGAAGAACCCTCAAATAGCATCTAACTGAAATATTAGACATTAAATGCTACTTCACTTTCTTAATAATCCTGCATATTGCAAGCATGACAGTGGATGTAAATTTTTACTTAGTCTCGATCACAATTTGGTAAAGTTATTTTTATTTACATATTGTCACTATGCCTTTTACATGAATCTCAACAAGATAATTTGTGTAAAAATATGTCATTAATCTCTAATAGTTTGCTAGCAAGAAGACTAAGATTTAATGGTACAACAGATATAATATCATCATACTTACTTTCAGAGAGGTAAAATGTTGTTCTCCTTAAATCACATTGTGAGTAAATTGCTAATTTAGTTCCAAGAATAGGGTACGTTGCTCCTTTGTAAGGTTCGATGCACTTTCCACTGCTGACATGTTTTAAAGACTTCTTTGTTGTGACCTCAAATCTGCTGTTGATGCCACAACCTTTCTTCAGTTCGAGGAGGGCATTGTTTTCATTTCCATTTGGTTCTATGCAGAGACTGCTCCCTACCAACTGCAATGCTTTTGATGCAAGGAATGTGAATTTGCTTTTACACGAGTAGCTTAAAACTAGTGTTCTTCCATCTTTTCCAACCGTAAGGTATTTTCGTCCAAAATGTTTTATGCAAAATTCTTTGCGTACGGGTGATTGAGTGGAAATTTTTGTGTCTGAGGATAAGTAAAACATCATAAAAAATTTATTCAGCGACTGAGGATGTCAAAATTATCTAATAAAATGCTTTTTAGTTAAACTGCCTATTACTTGCAAGATGACGAAAACAATAAACATTGATCATGAAATGGCATATTTTGCGGCTACCATCAAACTAAGGTTTGAAAGCAGCAGTGAGATAGGCAACACTAGAGGGAAAGCGGGAGACCGTCCAAAGAACACCGGACAAGGACAAATTTTAAAAAATTCAAACATAGCAACCTGGTGTCAGGCGGTATGGAGAATACTACAACCAATCTCTGAAGGATGCTGGTCAGCTGATCTCTTTATTAAATTAATCTAAGATGATACATCCAAATTTCAACATCCATTTTATTTTAATTTGAGAAATGTAGTCTGTTACCTTTACGATTTCTTAGTCTCCAACTTTACAACTTGGTTACAGATTTTACTACAAATGATTCAACACCTCAGTTAAATATTTTTGAAAAATTGAAATTATGAATACTACCTTACCAACACAGTAAATCCTGTTAATTTGAAATATATCCTGGGTGCTCATTTTTTCCCTCTGACCAAGCCTGTCTTGATCTTTTGCATGTTTAGTTTCGATTGATTTCTTTCCACCACCAATAGAGAAGTAATAAGTTCCATAATGCATGATACTGTCATAGTCATAAGGACTTCCCAAAGAGTTGATTCGTTGGTAATCATGTTTCTTAAATTGCGAATAGGCACCTTGGGATAAAGCAGGTAGAACAAATATTTAATGAAGTATTTATAAATGAAGGAAAAACAAAGCAGTTCAATGACCATGTATGGTGGAAAGTATGCTCTCGTGTACACGTATTTAAAGATAAGCTAACATTTTCAATGACATTATGATTTGAATAGCAATATGTCAAAGAAATTATCCAACTAGAGTGAAGGTTTCTGTCACCTATCATATTCATTCTGGCTTTTTTATTCAAAGAAAATGGATTTTTTAATCTGTAAAAAGAGAGAAATTGAAAACAGTGAAAACGTTCGGTTTTACAGTAACGTCTCAGTAAAGCATGTAATCCATAAAGCAAACGTCTCCATAAAGCGAACAGTATATAAAAGAAAGGGTCATGTGCCGGTTCAAACTTTCAAAAAGAACTCCATATAAAACAGACGCCTCGTAAAGCATGCACTTATTACAAGAGTGCAAATGGTCCTTCTTCCCAAAACCACTCCCTTATAAGCGGACAGGACTACCAAAATAGATGATATGGAAGACTTTTATGGAGAAAGATACAAATCAAAAGTTTGCAAATGTCCCGTATGTAGTAAAATATTGTAGCAATGTTGAGCATCATCACCCAGAGCAAGAGACAAAGCATAGTAGAGATTAAAGGTAGCAAATTATAAGATGGTAGAACCCCATTTTCCCTATTTTGTTCGGTGAATGGTTTTTACTGAAACTTTCTACAAAGTAGACACATTTTTGTAACGAACAGTGCCCGCTTTACAGACATTTCTCGGTATTGTACTTGTTGAAAAGCTTAATTTGTTAATAACTAAGTAAATTAGTACATTCTAAGTGAAACAAGCTCCATTTAAAATCGAGCCCCAATTTTTATCCCATCATTTACTTTTGTTTTTGACGGGGATTCGAACTCAATATGCAAGGGTTTTCAAGATGATTTCGAGTCTGACTTACTCCAGAACTGACGCTTAAGCGTTATGTAAATAGGAATAGAACCTAGAGGACAATAGTTAACTTATTCCTGTTAAATCTCATGCTTAACGTTTTAACCCTCAATTACCTGGTTCTCATAGAATTTTCCTTTAGCTGTTGAATAATCTCAAGCTATTATATTCAACATTTTAGCGAAATATACATCACTAAGGCAGGTAATAGCAAAGAATCAATCTGCTCGAATATACCAAAGTAAATATCAGCGGCGTACAGTGGATAACTGCCTTGGCATGCTAAAAATTCAAGCCATAGCGTTATGTCGTATAAATAAGAGTTGATAGAGGAACTTCGTGTTGAAAGATCAGCTTAAGGAAAAAATTGAGGGATTAATACAGCCATTGCACTTGTTTATTTTATTTGAAAAGAAAAATACAAAAGCAAAACTTTCACTAGGTTATTATCTCTAGCAACTCCTATTGCCAAAGATGAAGCATCCGAAAGGGCTAGCAAAAACTCAACAGTTAATTGGTTTTCATTTCCAACCGTCATTTGAGCGTGGAGATAAAGTTTAAGATCCCCCATTCAGATGTTATTTTTTCTGGCATTTCGCCGGAATTTTCTTCGAAAGAAAGCCTTTTGTGTGCTGGATTCCTGTGGATTTTTATTATCCAAGGTGTGCCCTGATACATTGTGAGCCTAGTTTTGAGAGATGGAAACAACTTGTTACAAATTTTTGAAAATCCTATTCTTTGTCGTCTCAGTGGAAGGTATAGATTATTGAAGTTTATCATGAGACATGACAATGGGAGAAAGATCTCTCGAACTGTAGCTCAGAAAAAGCTTACGATTCATGACATATGTATTAGAAACTTAACTATCCACAACCTGATACAAATTTTGGTGATGACAGTTTTAAAGTATTCTGCAAACACCTAGCATCCCCAAGGGACACGCTACTGATAAATATCTATTACAGTATTAATTTGACTTTCAATAGTAAGTTATTGTTAGACGAACTTTAACGTCTGGCCCTTATACAATTTGGATTTTCATCTGTTACTCAGATATATGCTGAAAAATTTGACGGCTATTACAATTAGATATTCTAAGGTACAAAGGAAAATTTCACTGTCTGTCTAAAATTTTACTAGTTTCTCAAGTTGCATTTTATTCTTATTAGTTGCTATTCCTTATGTGCATGGTCCTAGGGAGATGACACCCGATGCCTTTATAACCACTATCTTGTACACGCTCCAAACGTCTGGCGGCTCCTTCATGCAAGCCGATAAGATTAAAATATCTTTGGAAAGTAAAGGATGAAAAAGAATTTATTAAAAGAGGGTACTTTCGCGGTGGACGTCAGACAACTAATGCAACTAAGACGTATGCATTTAAAGTTTATCTTGCTAAAGAACAACATTGGTAATACCTTTGAAATTAAGAACATACCTTTAAGTATATTGCCCCACTTTATGGTTACATATTTGTCTCTGTCTGGTCGACTTTGTTCATGCCAAAATCCAAGCGAGTGCATGATTTCATGGATTACAATTCCCTTCTTCCAGCATCCTTTGTCAAGGTGAATAACACTGATAGACGACTTTGAATATCCAATGCCGGAAGAACACCTAATGCCAAAACATGTAACTTCAGATCACTTCAATGATATTTTAAATATTTTTAATACAGATCGAAAAACACAGAGAATAATCACATCGAAGCTGCCTTAACAATAAGGAAATCTGTAAATATGGTTCTGATAGTGTTATTATCATGTGCTGCGTTAAATACAATTATTACGGTTTAGCTTTTATTAGACCAATGATACTGAGTTTGACGAACTAAGTAGAGAAATATCAGCCTAAAAAGGTCACACAAAGACAGAGGCGCAAATGCAAAATTGTTTTAGAGTAATGTGCGTTCAAGGGACCGAGTTTTCACAACAACGGACCGATTTCTACGACTAAGCTTGTATAGTTCGCGAAAGAGGTATTGTCGTCGTAGGTAGCTACTTTCCTTCTCAAATCATCGAAAACCAGTAAAAATATCTCAGTTTAAAGAAGAGGAGAATAAACCAAAGAAATAGTAGTTTCCATAACAATAACTAATCTAAAGTACATCCAAAATAACATATGTGTAACTTACATTAAATTGCGTCTTAACCGTCTTCCTCCACAAAGACAACTGTGACCGGGTGGTGAATTATTTTGAGGGTGTGATACCCCCACGTCTCCCTTTATCTACAGCCCTGCACAAAGGTTTTATAACTTATGGCCGCCATAATGACATGATATTATGCATTTTAATACCACAATTTGTGCTTGAAAAGTACAACGTTTGACGTCTAATTATCATGAACCATCTTCCTTGAAAATGATTCGTTGCCTTACCAAAGCTCGTCCTACTGGATAACGGTTAGTGTAATTGGAGCGAGGAAAGACTAGAGTTACACAAAGTAGGTCTGTCTTGATTGTTTAAAAGACTGAATGCTGAGCTGAGAGAACAATAACAAAGATGCTGTTTGTCATACACTAATCTCTCTTGATTAAGCTTCGTCATAACGCTGTTTCTATCACTCTTTTGTCATTCATTCACTTAAAAGTTGTAGAAGGCTAATGAAAGCATGGCATCTTTTAGACGCAGACTTCATTTTCATTGTAGTAAAAGCTAGAAATTAAAATATCTTACGCTAGTCCGGGAGCAAAGTTAATGCCATCGAGGGCATCGTCTTGCTTCCTGATGAATCGAAGACAAGTGTGCTTTTCAATCTCTTTGATGGCGTCAGCAATTACTAATTTGGCTTTCTTATATTTATCTGCAGAACATAAAAACAAAAGTAGTTAAAACTCTATAAAGATAACCACTATGAAACAAACGAACATAGAAAATTTGTTTGATATGCAGGCCTTGATGACATATCAAGCAATATATTGAAAGTTGGAAGCGACTGCACCGTAGAGGGACTGACAAAGCTCTTCAACAAAATAGCAAAGCATGCCAGACTAATGGAGAAACGCTTAAGCAATCCTGCTCTATAAAAAAGGTGGCAATGCACACATTAAGGATTTTCGCCCATTCTGCCTCTTAACACTCATTTAAAAACTTTAAACAGAACTCCTCCAAAACAGACTTACCATGGATCTAGACAACGACCAGCCAAGAGAACAAGCTGGATTTAAGAAAGACTTCTCTACACTTGACCACATCCATACCATCACCCAAGTGGTTGAAAAAGCACTGGAGTATAATTTAGAAATTTGTGTCGGATTTATTGATTATGAAAAGGCTTTCGATTCAGTCAAGCATAATGCCGTCATCCAGTCCTTACAACACACGGGAATCAATGAAAACTATAGTCTGCGACACTTACCAAAATGCAACAGCCTCAATCTACATCAACAGCGATAAATCTAAAGAGATGAAAAATGACAGAGGAGTACGCCAAGGAGACCCTCTCTCACCAAAGCTTTTGGATGTCGATTTAGAAAGTATGATTATCTATGGAGAGCAGCTTAGATTCCCTGATGATGTTGTAATTATCACATCCACCCTGAAACACATGGAACAAGCCCTGAACAAACTGGATGACGCAAGCAAAGCTGTAGGGCTAAAAATCCACAAAGGAGAGACAAAGTATATGACAAGCATTATGAGCAACAAAGTTGTAAAAATAGGAACTGAAGTAGTAGAAAGGGTGGAAGAGTACAAATACCTAAGGACAATCATCAACTTACGCAACAACGCTAAAGGAGAAATAGACCTAAGAACTCAGATGGCCTGGAAGGCTTTTGAAACCTTAGCTATATCTTTAAAAACTCTGACATAATGATAACTCTGAAGAGCACAACTTTCAACCAATGCATTCTCACCAAAATAATCTATGGTTCAGAAGCCTGGGTGCTTACAAAATCAGATAAGAGGGCGTTACTGTCTACATAACATGCCATGGAATGAAGTATGCTGAACATAACTCTATTGGACAAAGTAAGAAACTCGAAAGTAAGAAAAAAGATAAAAGCCAGAAGGATGACAGAGGACATCAAGAAGAAAAAATGGAAATGAGCTGGTCGTCTAATGAGAAGAGAGGATGGAAGATGGACAAGATAGTTAATTAAGTGGCAGTCACCGATAGGCAATAGGTCAAGAGTAAGGCAGAGAAAACATTGGAGGAATGATTTGGATGGCTGTATGGGACACACTGCTTCGGGTATATTGGCCATGAATAGACAGAAATGGGGGTCATTTGAGGAGGGTTACGTCCAGCAGTGGACTGCCATAACCTATATGGAAAAAAGTAGATCGGCGAAAGGTTCCTAAGAATAACACCAGACAAGAGTGTTCCTCTGATCAATGTCCAGAGAAGAACTTATGGAACAAGGACAAGAAAAGTAATTGTGAGATTTCCAAAAAAAGGAAAAGAGCTGTTACTGTACACTGTTTCATGATAAAAGTATAAGATACACAAAAATACATACTAAGGTCTCCGTGGATGCGAAATGGAATTGCTCTGGGATTTGGCCATTTAGAGTCTTTTTCGACAGCAAATGTTGGAATCCCAGCCGCAGAAAGTTCCACTCCTACCTTTTGTTGTGGAGTTAGAACCAAGTCACCTTCAAATAGAGTTGGGTCTGTAAACAAGATCAGATTTACATAATTACAATATTAACATAGTCTTGTAAGGAAATACTTAATGTCAAGTGACGTTTCAGTTCCAATGAGAGAACGTTATAAGTATTTCATAGCAATACGTGTAATGTGAGGTTGAATTTTGGCTTTAATTTCACAATGATTAGAAATTCCTTGACTAGTATTAGCTAAATTTTGTTATCATCATTACGCATTTTCATTGTGGTCGTCATCATGTTTGTTATGAGTTTATTACAATCTTTGTTATCGATCTCATGAGCATCATCTGTCAAAATAATCGTTATCAGGATCAGATTTCCTCGTCGTCATTTTGTTTGCGACGATCGTCATGATTATCATCATGGTTATCATGGTCGTCACAACTTACCACAGATGTTGTGATTGGTTTCAGTAAGGAGCACAGCCGTAGTAACGAACAATTACATGATTATGGTGATACTCAAATTATACCAAATTAGAGATATATCATAGTAATACTCTGCGAGAAATTTTCAAATGATAGGTTTAAAATTAAATAGACTAAAGTGAAGACATTAAGACCCGTAAGCAGCAGAATGCTGTAGTTGTTATCATCGGTATCGTCTCAATAGCCATGTCTCGTTACAATTCATTAAGCAAAATTTAAATACATAGAATTCTGTTTCTTATAAAGCCATGAGAGAGTATTTGGCACTGCACTTCTTACCTTGCTCTAAAGGGAAGGGTGAGGAGCATAATGAGATATTAACCATCCAGAACGCCACAAGGAGTTTCAACATTTTAAGTTGGTCTCGTAGACAACTTAATCCCAAGCTCACTTCTCCTGTAACTCAACAGTAATACGCGTGTAAACTACCAAAACTAGACGTTTCTAAAGATTCTTTTGTAAGTAACGAATGCTAAAATTTTTTATTACATGTTACCTGTTTTGCCAGCTAAAACATTATTTGACATAGATTTGCCAATTTTACAGATATTGTCACTTTATGTGTCGTAGGTGTTAATGAGAATTTGGACAAGATGAAAACATGCCGAAACTTGTCAAAAACTGTCAAGAGTCGTACATTCAGGCATCAAAGCACAAGATAAGAAGCTTTCATAGTATTTTTGTAAGTCCAGAGCACAAGTGGTGGAGCAGGGAGTCTAAAGGCTGCAGTCTCCCCCCCCCCCACAATTCCCGTCAGAGTTTTTGTTGATTGTATGTGAATTGATGTACTGGTCTTGTGGCGAAAACCTCAGGAAAATTTCTCATAATCACGCCCTTTTTCCTTTAGGGAGATGCCCTTCTCCAGATCTCGGAAACATAAATTTTAGTTTAAAGAAATGCCCCTCGTAACATATTAGGTTGCACTTTAATACAATATAACACATACAATGTAAAAAGCTCTGCTGTTGTTATCAAAACTAAAGTAAAAATACTAAAAACACATACGTCATGACTCAAGTATTAGTAGATTTTCCCTTTTTCGTACTGGTAGGCTTTTAGCCATTGTATGATCTTGCATCAGCTTCCTACAAGGTATTTTTACCTTTCTAGTAAATTCTAATTAGTTGCATCATCTTTGCATCCTTGCATCAGGTTTCTCTTGTGTATCGGTACCCTAAATTTTAGTCTATCTATGCTTTTCAGATCTGTAAAAATGATGCAATTTCCTTTTGATGAATTGTAAATTTGTATATAAGCAGTAACAAATGTAGAGATCTTAGTCTAATGATTTTATAAAGGGGATCATTTTTTGATAGTAAAATTGTCCTTTCTGTTTAGATTGGCATTTGCAGGAACAACATATAACATTGAAATACCCTACCTCCCCCATACGTTAACGCCATTTTAAGCAAAATTGAGATAGCCATGATTTTCAAAAGTGGGAGTAACCACCCCTCATACCCCCCGTGACTCAGGACTCAAAAATTTAATTTTTTTTGTCGAGCTGTTCAGTAAAGCAGGAACGTCACAAGCATGATAGCAGTAAGTGGAAAAAAATTAGAAATGCAAAGTTATATTTGGAAGATCATGGCTCAAATGTTGTTGGTTTCTTTCGTGATGTTTCAAGGCGCCTGAAAAATTGTCGAAACGTACCGTATCACGGTACACCAGTAAGTCAGCTTCTAGGTGCGTTAAACTGTTTTTGGTAGAATGATTTTCATCTATGGGTATTGAAAAATTTTGACTGAAGCAATGAGCTCTTGAACATCGGTGTTGTGGCTCTAAGGTAACGAAAATGATCTGACATAGGTAAAACTTGTTAATAACAATTCTCATCAAAATTGCTGACCTCATTTCCAGGGCTACAATATAGATGTGGCGTGGAAATTTTAGACATATATCTGTTTCAAGTCACAAAACGTTAACCTAAATCGTCAATGTTTTTATGTTACTATAATCTCTAATTTGTATAAACAAGGGACTAACTATTTAATGTTGCTGAATCTCAGTAACAGAATACAAATGCTGCATAACCACCCAGAAGAGACTGTAAACACTTCATGTTGTATGACTTTGTTGTGACGTCGTTCCAGTATTATTTAACAGCAAGACTACTCCTGCAGGTCTGTCAGTAACATTATAGCTAGGAATCCTTGCTGGTTAAGGAAAAATCCTTCACTAGGTAAGTTAGATCATTATCAATGGAAAATTCAAGCCTCAATTAAATCATATATTGCACATAAAAACGTACGATAGAGAGCACAAAGAGCAGTGAAGGGTGCACAAATGAGTTACGAGTATGACATGCGCTTTTTAAACTTGAGTTAAAGCCTTTGGGGTAGGGCTTTTCTTTACAACGTGTTACACAAATGTTTCGTCAAAAATGTAATCATTATATGAGCTTTTTGAAAAAATGCCTTATGAAGAACGTTATGTCCATCTGAAAAGTTATAAATGTGCTATTTAACGACGGAATGTTTATTGTATGATAAGATCATTATGTACTTAAAGTACTCATTCCGTGTTTGTTACATGCAAATCAATAGGAATTTGGACCAAGAATATAATATCGGTGTTAAGTCATTAGTAAGTAAACACCTTTATACAAAAGCATCTCTTCTTCTTTCTTTCTTTCTTTTTACGCTCTATCTATCTATCTATCTATCTATCTATCTATCTATCTATCTATCTATCTATCTATCTATCTGTCTATCTATCTGTCTATCTATCTATCTATCTATCTATCTATCTATCGATCTATTTTTCTATCTATTTATCTATCTATCTATCTATCTATCTATCTATCTATCTGTCTGTCAATCTACCTATCTATCTATCTATCTATCTATCTATCTATCTATCTGTCTATCTGACAATCTATCTCATTTACGACACACTATACACAGGTGGCTATTGAGACCAATTCTGATCTTTGTTGTCACGTTGGTAATACACACAAGAAAGGTTTCCTTCTTTCTGTCCGTCTGTTGCTTGAGATTTGACTCCAGCAGCTGCACTTTTTTAATAACTGTCACTCTCCACTTTGTATGATCATGAGATTTCTTCCCAATTAGCAATGCCGCAATATTAGATGAAGATGATTACTGGGTTTTACAATGCCGCGCGTGAAGGATACTGAACTTTGAAAGATATAGAATGTAATGCTGCCTTGTCTTGTTTACTGTGATGGTATTTACAGGATCTTTGATCTTACGAATAGCATTTGCAGGAGATTTTTACATCTTTGCTATATCCATCCATGATTTTCTATCGCTGAGAAAGTCATTGAAAGTATTTATCACAGAGAATACTCCTGAGGTCAGCTCTTTCTTTTGGATCTGTCTGTAGCATCTGAAGCATTACTCTAGAAAATCCTAAAAGACATCAAAAGCAGAAAGACTTGCCGTACACAAACACTTATAACAATAACCAACCTTAGGAAACAACACAATGCGCATTTATTATAGTGGGCACTGGTGGGTACTTTTTAGAAATGCTTCCTTTAAAAGTTAGCTTATTTGGTGCCAACTTTCGTAGCAGTTTGCTTCTGTCGATATAAAATGTGCATAATTTTTTTTCTTTGGGATCCCCCTTAAGGTGATAGATCTCGTCAACTCAGTAGAACTCATGGGTGCAGGAGTTTACCCGTTTTGAGTCGTAAACTTGCACTGCCTTAGTTTCTAGAAATGTTTCTGCTATGATCAGGCACGATAAAATGCCAAAGCACAGAATACAAAACTATTTTTTGTTCCCTTCTTTCTGATTCTTGACACTAGTTTCCTTCTCGTTCTCTTTTATTGGTACACTATTTACCGAACTCTGGCCTCTTTATTAGTATCAAAAGTCACCTTCAATACTTAAGTGTTACGACAATGAACTATTGCCAATGAGGAGATCCGAATTTCTCACTATTCGACCAGGTGGTTTATAAGGTGTGTACCCAAATGCATTGAAGATTAGTAGAATTTAATAGGGGCACACAAACCCAATTTTTTCAATTTGTCAACCACAATTATATCAATAGTTTTTTGCAGTGAATTTGCAAAATTAAATCAGTGTGTAAGTGTTTTCCTGTATGTCATTACCTTCGCTGGCACCTTCCAGATCTAGATCAGGCATATTGTCCAAAACGTACAATTCTTTTCCCGATACCATCTCATAGAGCAATACCCCGCATGACCAGGAGACCGTACTGCTGGCGTATAAAGGCTCAGGTCGATCAAACGAGGGAGATAACTTGCGAATGATGTGGGTAAAGTGGGGATGAAGCCAGTCTTGGATTACCCAATATTCCGGAGGTGTGGCTTCCACATTGCCTTCATAGAAAACACAAGAAAAAGAAGGAATATTACCAAAACTATAATTCATAAATTACATACTAAATAATGTAGTATATAACCAAAGAACATTAATTCCTGCACTATAAAGCCTGGTAGAATGATCACCTGGATATAATATGATTGCAATGATAAAGTTTGCAAGGTTATAACTTGGTTATATAATAGCACAATGATTATCGTTATCTACTTAAATCAGATATTATAGAAAAGATTGTTTAAGTTTTTATATATACGTACTGAACACCAAAATCTATAAAAGTCGATATACCGCACAATACGTAATGGGAGGATTTAGGTTTCTAACTTACAATATTTCAAGCAAGTATAACAAAGTCAAAGGCACCCAAATTGGATACTACGATTGGAATAAATGTGGGATGCTCTCGCTCAGTTCTCGTGTTTAGCATTTTACGAAAATTAATTTTAGAATATATTCATGAAAACTCTCAGGTATGGAAAAATACACTGTCATATTCTGCACAATTCAAAGCAATCTCTATCCAGTTTGTTTGACTAAGCAACAACGATGCATAGTCTGAAATCAGAGTCAAATCCACATTAACAACTTCAAATGAATCATCCAATAATAATGTTTGCTTTTCAAGCCGAGGTAAAATAAATTTAAATGAAATATTCCCATGCCGTCTGCAAACGCACACGGACATGTGCTATATGATTTCTGAGTGCTGTAAAAAACGAGAGTGGTTAATTGATATACTGAAATAATGAATAATAAGAATGCAAGATTAAAAAGTAGTTTCTACAAAATGTTCATCACCTACCATGGAAGTAATAATGTCCGTATGGATTTACAATAGCAGCACACCCAAAATCAATGACTTTTGCGTGCAGAGTTTTTGGATTCACAAGCACATTGAAAACTGAAAGGTCCTGATGAAATACTCCTTTTTCAAGGCAGTGAAGCATGCCATTGGCAACGTGCTTAAAAATGACCTTAGCTTTCATTTCATCTAATTTGTTGTCACCACTTATATCCTCCATCTTTTCTAAATAGTCTGCAAGAGAGATATATCCTACTGGCAATTCCAGAAACAAGGCCACGTAATATTGATTGACAATATAATTGTAAGCTCGGACTACGTTAGGATGGCGTAGTTTTCTTTGAAGGTAGAACTCTAATGGTATGCGGCGACTACCCTGGTAACGAGAGTGATTATAGGCATCAAAATATACGCAAAATTACCATTGACGCAACGTCATGAGGCGATGACTTCTAAAAAGGGGGAAGAAGACCCAACACGACACTGCATAATGGTATATAATAACAACTTTACTAGAAGATACTGTTTTGTATGGCAAAATGCATTACATTAGAAATAAATCCGAAATAAAGTCCCACCGCTAGCAGTAGATTGCCTAAGTATCCAGAGCATTAGTAAGTAAACAAGAGAAACAATTTAAAAGGAAGATGAAGAGATATGTAAGTAAGTTGAATTAACAGACAGACAAGCAAGTAAATCATTAAGTAAGTATGCTGGTAGATACATATGTAAGTAAGTTGAATTAACAGACAGACAAGCAAGTAAATCATTAAGTAAGTATGCTGGTAGATACATATGTAAGTAAGTTGAATTAACAGACAGACAAGCAAGTAAATTATTAAGTAAGTATGTTTGTACATATGTAAGTAAGGTGAATTAACAGACAGACAAGCAAGTAAATCATTAAGTAAGTATGTTAGTACATACGTAAGTAAGTTGAATTGACAGACAGACAAGCAAGTAAATTATTAAGTAAGTATGTTAGTACATATGTAAGTAAGTTGAATTAACAGACAGATAAGCAAGTAAATTATTAAGTAAGTATGTTGGTAGATACATATGTAAGTAGGTTGACACTTTTACTGGTACAGAAGTAGTAAGTTGTAAGTCTGTAATAAAAGCCTCAGTCCCACCAGAGTTCTCAAAATTATAAGCACTCGATCACCGGGCTCCCAAATATATGCATTGACGTTACCAGCCTGTTCGAAAGAAATATGATAAAAAAGCCCTATAGCATACATAAGGCAAATACAACAACATCGTTCGCAAAAGTTTAAGATGAATACTTACTACTCTTTTCCAGTCAACTACTCTCTTGTCAAGAATTTTAATTGCGACCTGCAGTGAAACAAAATGATAACCACGTCAACATTTAATTGCTTGCAAGCATGTCACCAAAATTTTTTTAACAGTGTCCTACTTTCCTTATTTGTGGTTTTGGTTTACTCATGATACTTTTAGATAGATACCATAGTTTGACACTTTTTTACTTGTTGATTAATTAAACCGACGGTTATTATTAATAAAAGTTTTGTCATCACGTGAAGATTGCCTTATCTTATCATTAGAAAGTTAAGTATAACAGAATGGTTGCCTCTAGTAAGGATATCTCATTATTGTAACTCATAAACATGGACAGCCTAATAAGGGTGTTCGTAATTCCAGTGTAATCAATAAGGGAAATGTTTGAGACCATTGTCCACATGTATCTCTAAACAACGTATGTTTTGTTTGCCTCTTGAGCCTTCCTAGGCTTCAAAATATTCCCCCACTCTAACGACTCCACCGTAGATTGTCTTAATTTGAGGTTAAGCTGTAATATTATTTACAATATATGGTTCGCATTGCTTTTTGACAATGAGCATCTGGGTACGTGATATTTTCGATGTTCTAGGATTGATGGTATAAGGACATACTTACGGCTCGTCTCTTGCGCCAGTCCCAAGCAGCATAAACTGTACCATATACTCCCGAGCCTAAAATGCGCCCGAGATGGTAACGTTTTGCAATATCAGGTGTATCTGTAAGCAATATAACACAAATGGAATGAAAGATAACTTTCGCAATTCTTGATTGGCAAATGCAAGCAACAACAGTGCCTATGAATACTAAAGGGATCAACAATAATGCACGAAAGTAAAATAGTAGAAAGATAAGGGAAAAAAAGAAACAATAATAAAGAGAACAAAACAGAAGCAATGTCAAATGCTAAGGCAACTAAAATGTATAAAAGTAATCTTTAAAGAACACAGGAAGTTATTTGATAATCGTCTATGTTGTATTGGAACCTCATGTTACCTTGTGTAATGGAGTATTTCAAACAACCAAAGACAAAACAAGTTATCAGTTCGTTACTCACCCAAGATTTCAGGTAAGTCATTGGCATTATGGAAGCTCTCGGCAGTAAATATTGGCCTTTTGCTGAAACAAAGAGAAATCGCTTTGGTTTCAAGTCTGTGTTGTAGGTCAGAGTGTCACAAACATTTGAAAAATTAAATGAATGGGAAAATGGAGAGCATACTGATACGACTTTTTGCTTATTCGACCTAATCTTATTGTACCAAATGATTCCAATTCATTCACATTTTGATGCTGTACCACTACTCTTTTATCGATTAACTTGTCAAGATTTATCATTTATACTGTATGAGACACATGCTACAACTTATATTCACTGATGTGACTGACAAACAACTAGCCGCTAAGCGATTGCTGAGTCCATATGAAACTAATATTTTTCCAAGTAAGAGATAAAGGATAAAGAATATGTTATTAACAGAAATGGGATCCTTTTGTTATGGCGTCTCTTCATGGTAATCAAGCAACCAAGATATCTACATATTTGCCTTTTATAGCAAAATATCTAGTTGTCACTTATTTTTAAGAAGACAGTTGAAAACGTGTCCTGTGAACATGAGGAAAAGGAGTGTCAGAGAGTCAACCTACCTTGCCTCTTCTCGAAGTTTTTGAAGTTCAATTTGTACCTACAAGATAAAAAGATATTAGCTGTGAAAATTCGAGGATATTTTGCAAGAAGCAATGCATACTTTGTCTTATACGTTCTGATACTTCATTATTCTTGATATAAGAACAGGTGCAAAATAGAAATAAAATCAGCCTGTAAAATAAAATGATTTTCTGAACTTCCATTATAATTGCTTACCTTACTAGGAGTCCATGCTGGATGCCTGCAGTAAGGATTTGGATTGCTTCGAGATTTTGCTCTAGGAAAGATAAAGTTGACTTTGATTTAAAGACACAAATAGGGATAACACTCTAAAAACATTTTGCAATAAACTGTGAGAAGATGAATTAAAAGATGTTTGGACTTTTAATCGTACACACAATTTGTCATGTTACCAAGGAATTTATTACCGAGTCTGTCGGTGATAAAAAGAACTACTTATTTTGCAACAAGACACAAATTTCTTTTGCTGCAAAATCAAACCATTCCTTTAATATCAACTCCAGCAAATTAAGCAGAAGATAAGCTAGTTCGTACACTTTGACTGTATGTACCAATCCGTACTACGTCAATTAATATATAAGTTTGTGGAGAGAAAGTACAACACACAGATTTTTATTTAAATTTCGGAAAAAAATTCGCACCAATCCGAGCTTGTCTGGTAACTCCCAGATACAATAACAAAAGCCGTTAACAATTAACCTAATTCAAGATAAAACATTTGAAATAAGTGTAAGAATGAGACAAAGTGCTTACTTTCGGCTTGGTAATATTGGACCCATGATTTAAGCTTGGTCACTTGCTACCTACAAATTTAACCATGATGTAAATTGCTAATAGAGTCTGAGAGGAATAAGGTTAAAACATACGAAACAAAACTGATAAAGCATCTCCAAAGTATGCAAAAGAGTTTGGGCTTCCGTTCTACTCTTGTACATTGCAGAGTGACTCCAAAAGGCCTACAAAGGCCTCCACTGACTTAGATAAATATTCTATACATCACTATATCCTTTGTATATAGCAAAAGGTAATGTTAATGTAAATTTCTTTTGATGATAATAGACATAAGCTATGTTTTTTGTTTAAGAAGGTCTTATCAACAAAATCTCGGCCTTCTTGCCCTTCATTTAGCATCAGAGTAACGGAAACGTAGCGTTGGAGTCCTATTTAGCGTAAAATAGGCGATATACACAAAACGATTTACAAAGTGACATTAAAATGAAACATACCTTTTTAATCGACAGTAAGATATAATTCTTTGCACAAAATATAACTTATATCGCTACCAAATATTCGCTGCGAAAAGAAAAACAACTAAAGAACTGCTCGGTTCAACTGAAAACAGCAGAACTAACTAGTGCACTCTACCTTGTCTTTTTACATCATAATATTTGACGTCATGGGCTGATTTGACGTCACGCAAAGAAAGAGCAGTCTTGACAGATTTGATTGCGCTTGCGCACTTAAGTCAAACGAACATTTAGAAATATGTGATTTTGTTTGTTGCCAATAGTTATAAAAAGAACATCATAGAACACCAGTTTATGTAGTGTTGCTTCTATGTGTTTTTTTAGAAAGTCTTTTTCAGGTTTCTCCAAACCCCTCACTTCTACTTATGCCTACGGTTCATAGTTTGTATTTCTTTTCAAAAACAACATTTTATCTATATGTACCAGAACTTTATTTGCAACGTCTTTTATTTCTTTGCATCAACACTTCCACTGTTTCTTAATGCTCTTGACCAAGGTCAAGGTTTACGTCATCTTTAATGTATATGACCGCCCAAATATTTTTGAAATAATTTTCGCTCTCAAATGCTTCAGGTTCATTGTGTTACAACTAGCAATAAATGAGAGCTGAAGAAGGAAGGAACGTAACACAATGAAGGAGGCTGGGTCAAGGTTTTTCGGATTCCGGATTGGGTTGGGTCAGTCTGGTTGACCCGACACTTGATCACCAAATAATGTTTATGGCACTGACTGCACTGACTCAGTATTTGCTACTGCCGATATTTTTGCTAATAATGCTGCGAGTGTCCTGATTTGTTTAGTGCTCTTGTATTCACCATATCAGATAGAGTGCTCTTGTATTCACCATATCAGATAGGGGAAGTCGCTTCAATCTTTAAACTGTTGATTGAATGCTGCATGTCAGGAGCTCCTTCGAAGACGAAATGGATGTGTGATTTTGTCATTAGATACGTATCATGGATCCTGTTCCAGTCGCCAATTTTAACATTGTTATCTGAAGATTTACCATAATTTCAATTTCTAAATACCAGTGATTAAGCTATTACTGCATTAGTATTGAACTCTGTTGCCTTTGTCCACAGTGGTTTAATTGACCTCTGTATCCAATAAATCTTAAAGCTGCATATATGTGTTGAGGAGAGTAGAAGCTTAAAGACTTGTAAGCCTGACGATTGCTTTGACGTGACAATTGCTTTGATGTGAAAAGGCTGCAAAAATGATCTTCAGATGAAAAGTTTCACGTTGGGTCAAGTCGGGCCAATCTCTTGTCGAGTCCAGTTAGATAAAAGTAATTAACTCGAATCGGAACACTTATATTAATACTTGGGTGCATAGGAATGACAGTGTATCCTACTGCACTTTTTATCGTCTTGTTAAGAAACAGAATATTGGTTGTAAATTATGTAGGTCTACAGATTCAATTATCTCAACGTTCTGTTTATTAACATGTGGAATTATTCTAAGAGGACGTTTTTATGGTTTTGGGAGGTGGGGGTTTCATAAACTATAACTAACTACAATTTCATACTGCAAGGCATAAATAATTGAATTTGTCAAAGACAGCCCTCATTGGATTTTCAGCATTTTACTAATCTTATGCTGTTTTGCCATGATACTTGTACATATGATTTAAAGATGTTCTGGATAGTGGCTATAATTGTATCATTTTGTTCATTAATGTCTAAATAAACTTGCTTATGTTTTAACAAACAAATTGAAGGTTTAACTTGTTCGACTGTCCGGACCAAAATTTAACAAGATGTCTTCTATACCAGAATACCTTTTCATTTTAATTTGCGCTGTGTCAAAAACGAAAAACTTTTTCTCGAAAACTTCCCTTTTCTCCAAGACTTTTGAATCTCTACGTAAATTCTATGATTTGTGGCTCCTAATATTATTTGAGGTTGCTACGGCCCAGAAATAAACCCTTTTGCAAAGATCCCCAGCAAAATCAAAACATAGCACGCAAAAGCTAAAATCGCAGCAATACAGAGTTTTCCTCACAAGACTATTAATGAGGTTTATCAATATATATGATTTCCTGTCGCAGTAGCACATCTGTTTTGCAATAATCACAACGGATTAAGCTTTAACTTATAAGAAG
Organism: Chironex yamaguchii; assembly: GCA_024741275.1. Classification (NCBI taxonomy): domain Eukaryota; kingdom Metazoa; phylum Cnidaria; class Cubozoa; order Chirodropida; family Chirodropidae; genus Chironex; species Chironex yamaguchii. The sequence goes on from JANTCA010005143.1 coordinate 28,071, forward strand.
CCTGCACCTCTCACCAGTGTTAACGTCCAAATCAAATGGCTAATGCACTGGTCTCACGCTGTACTCAATTACCGTATTTCGAAAATAGGACAACCCCGAAAATGGTCCGCGATGCAGAGAAGCCATTTGACTACACGCAATTCGATTTGTATTTGGCGACGTCTTCGAAAATCAACAACTTGTACAAGTGATTCCTACGAGAAAATTGTCCTCGTCAAAGTTGGTCGCTTGAAGGAAGCAACGACACAATTCACAACCAAATTGGAAAACATCAGGAGGCAGAAAAAACTCATCGAAGGCTTAGTATAAAGAAATGAAAGATGGATTTCCAAAGCCAAACGACTATCTGATTTTGGCACGCGACTACTTTTAGAGGACTTATACGAGGTCTTTGTCAGTGAATAGTATCAAAACAACTATATATTAAAAGTATCAATACATTCAACTCCTTTTACTAATAAACAGAAAGCACCGGAATCAATATTAATTTCGACTTCGAGTTCGTCCTATAATATATGGTAAATGCAGTAATTAAACAAAAGCAAGGCAAATAGACTAGATATAGGCAAAGATATGGCCCAAAATTAGCCTCGGCTTGTCCATTATAGTAAATTATTTTTGTTAGTTAATAAAAGACTCGTGTGAGCTTTCCTGATATTGGATTTATAAGATACAGTTGAAAATTGATCACGAAACAAAGTCGTATTTTTGGAAATAAAAAGGTGTCAGTATTGTGATAGAGTATATATGTAAAAGACGGCAATCCTCTTATTTAGGACAGCTACAGGGATGGCAAAATAAAGGGAATCCAACAAGAAGCAATTAAGCGGTAGGAAACTGCAATAAAATGAGAATTAGGTTTCAGAATCGGCGGCAATAGTGTGCAAAGTTTATGTGAAGTGCGACGATATCTCTAAAAGGTTTATACACACTTTGCAGGTAGAACTTACTTTTCGAGCAAATACCCGTACTCTCGACAAAGTGGCTGAGTGACTTAACATTTTCCTTGATGTTTTGTCAAGAAAAAGAAGTGTGATTGCGGATTAAGGTTTTAAAGTAGCATTTAGTGATTGTAGAAAAGGATGTTCTTATGTGACATAGAAGTAACGAAGGTGAAAGGTTTAAACCATTATCTCGAAAACTCGATTGACCAGTTGGTTGGATATCAGGTTCAAGTTAAAACAGAAACAAAGAAGTCTTTCTTGAAACTAACACATCCCTATTTTGCAATAATTATTGCAAATGGTAAGCTTTAGCAATTTATTTAAAACTTTACAACACCAAAGTCTATAAGGGCATTATATATTGTAAGAAACAGCATAGAAGTTGCAATATGCACAAGTCACAGATAACCTTACATTGAACTATCATTACAAATAAAGTTGATAAAAACGATGAAACGATCCCACTTCCGCTCTTCGAATGACCACAAAGGGAAACTTTTATCTCCCTTATTCTAAAAAAATGGAAGGATAGGTTTCTTATGACATCTCACGAAATCAAAGGAAAAATATAACTGCAACAGAGCAAATCTCGAGTAGGTCCCTAACTACACAATGATCAGATTAACCGTTGATTATTTTTGCTTCTTGAAAATGAATAAGAATGTGCTATTTGGTGTACAATGTCACCTTACTAAACTTTGGCGAGATAAAAATCACATGAATATTAAACGTCAGCTTCAATTCAAGAAATGAAACAACAGAAACAACAAAGTACGTAACATAAAGTCTCCAAGCTCTTCATATTTGCAGACTTTTTATATTTAAGCTATTATCTAACGCTTGACGATCAAGCAAATTATTAAACCAAGATCAATTTTAAGCATCTGCATTAAAGAAAGGCTGCTTCTATACAGTAATTTATGACAATATCGTCTTGTGCAAATTATGCTGTATTCAGTCGACTTCTCAATTTAGTTACACCAGGAAGCTGTCACATGATGGTACCAGCAAGTAACATTCATTTATGTTCATCTGTGTTAATTTATCTTTATGCAAAAATATCAAAGCAGACTGTCTTCTTTAACGTACTTACTTTCTACAAAGTAGAAGTTTAGTCGTTGTTCGTTACAGCCGTTGTAGATCACAAGTTTGGTTCCTGGGGTAGGATTTGCTGCTCCATTGTAAGGATGAACACATTTTCCAGAATTCAAATGTCGCAGTGACTTTGCTTCTGTTGATGAAAATCTTGCATTGGATCCACATCCTTTCTTTAG
>JANTCA010005154.1:0-26048 GCA_024741275.1 Chironex yamaguchii
ACGGCACAAAGGTTTGGTGAAGGACATTCAAAGTCCTTGGTATCACGAGACGAAACCCAGCGGCGGGTAAGGGGAAAATCATTAATTTTTTCTGTGTTTCGGCTTAAGCCTTCATCAGTGTCAGATATATGTAATACCTCAACATATATGTCTAATATATATATATTAGACAGATAGATAGATAGATAGATAGATAGATAGATAGACAGATAGATAGATTTTGATATAGACATAGATATAAACAAAGATAGAGATATGAGTACCACTAGTTAACCGAAGGGAAGCAGATGACAGCAATATGTAAAATTCACTTCTGAATAATGGATACATTTGAATCCAGCCAGATCAACGAAAATACTGTCCTTGCCAAAAATAAGGTCTTTTGATGGCTGTAGGTATGAGAAATAATTATATCCAATCAATGTGACAATGAATTATTGTGCTTCACGCAATCGCATTTTCCCTTTTATCGAATATAATGACGATTAAAGCTTTCAAAACATCAAATTCGTACTTTACAGAAAGTAAAACAAAATGGCAGTTTTCCTCTATAGTAATAGACCATCTTAAAAGCTTTCCGTCCGACACTAATCCAGCCTTGAATACAAATTCTGCTATATTGTCCATTACTATATTCAGACGAATCTATGCGATTAGTGTCAGACAAAAAGCTTTATTAATATCCATTTATATAAAACAAATTTTAAAACGCCCTTTTTGCAGAGTTGACTGGCAGTTCAAAACTATTCCATATATAGTTAGGTGAGTATACGCAAGCTCCCTATATACAAACAACTTGACGCATACAAGTTCCTTGAAGCAAAGTTTACCATGTGTAGAAAATTTACGTTATATTTCTTCTTCGGTAAAATAAGCAACAGGCAAGTAAACAATAATTTTATAGGCCATTAGCGTCTTTCTTTTTATACACGATTCCGTGGCAACTTCATAGACAGCAGAACATATCGGCAGTTCGCAATGGTTATAGTTACATTTTTGAAAACGTACAAGTTCATAACTACTCAAATCATTTCAATCAAAAATTGTTTGGTAGATGACAATACCTAGGAACTAGAACCGAGGATCCAGTGTATGATTGACAGGTTGGTTGTACAAAGTTAAATATGAGTACGATAGAAAGCAAGATTAAAACTGACCTTTTTAGCAGCTGAATCGACCTTTGGCCGGTCTTTAGCCCCTTTGCTATCACCTTTGTCTTTCTTGATTGAGCGATTGCGCTCATTTCTGCTTTCGCTTGACCCTAACAACCAATAAGGACAGATGTGAATTGTCGGAAGAGAAAAATTTGTATCAGGAATTACCTGCTTACTGTCAAGAAAATACAGTACTGATTCACTCACAAATGACATAAACATTGAGCAAATATTCCTGCTATGTCGGTGAAACTTGCCAGCACTTTTCAGCACGAGTTCGTAAACATTTGACAAAAGACAAAAGTTCGAGCATTTTGAAACATTAAAAAGGCCCCAAGCACTGTAAGAATGCCTGTACTGAGGATAAATTAAGCGTTTTAGACTCTGCTACATCTTCATACTATCTGAAAATAAAGGAGGCTATTCACACGCAGTGGGAAAAAGCCTTCTCTTAATAGGCAGCTTTATCATGTTAATTTAACACTTTCTTTATACCCTTAAGCTTTCACTTAGGACTGACTTTTTAACCTTTTTACTATAAGTAGACTTGCTTTTGTTGTAACAAGATTCTTTCACTGTAATTAATGTTTTATTTTACATATTGCAATAGTAGTTATTGTATTTGGGCTTCCTTTTATCGCATGGAGATTGTTTTTATTGTACTTAACACTTTCATTTTACATATTTGAAAGGCAATTTTTAATTGAATAGGACCTTTTGTATAAAACATTGTTAATCTATATTATTTTACTGCTTAACGCGTAGAATATAAATTACAGACCTTTAATCTACACAGATCATAGGCGCTGGTAATATGCGGTAAGTTTCCTTACGTAGGGAAAATTGAAAATGCAATTTGCACTTCAATAATAAATTTTGCTCAAGTCATGTTTGGTATAGCTTTTAAAATGATACAAAATGCTTCCCTGCTTAGTACTCAGCACTAACAGGATAAATTATGGATGTTAAACACGCAGTGCTACCAGTGGGCCAGCCCTCTACTGTAGCATTTATTGTGATTGCATCGCTATGTGGCCCAAAGGCTAATGAAACGGAGATGGGCGACTCCCATTAAACCAAAATGGTGTGGGAAGGATGCTATTTATGTTATAATCTGATAATCAGATTAAGCATCGAGGTAATACTGCTAGGACAAGGCACAGAAAGGGATATGATGCAAACAACAGGCAAACGTAACTGCAGTTATTTTGAGTGACGAAATGACAATCCTTACCCACTGATTCTCCACGAATAAAACGTTGGTAAAAAATTTGCAAGGAAAAATCTCGAGTAACAGACTTGATTCCCTTCTGTTGGAAAATTGATAAGGCTTCTAGGGGAAACTTCATCAACATTGTATCCGCAAGAATAACGATATTTTCTGGGTAGACGTCACTCCTGCGTGAAAAAGTTGATAATCAAGTTATTAGCTGGAAAGAAAATTCTGAATAACCAATAAGCGCGTATGGCAACGTGCTTGTGTATGGCACAAAGGCTACTCCTATAATGCACTAAAATTATTTAAAGGACACTAAGCAACAACAATAATGTCCACAGCGTTACTTACGGCAGCAAAAGCAACTAAAAATTGTCTTAAGTACAATAACCAATGACGAATGACCATGGTAGATCCTCTCAATATTATTCAAGATATATGTTCATAGCAGTTATGCACATTGTCATATAATATTACAATTATTTGTAACTTGTATCTATGTTATCTCTTACCCCAAAGATTGTTGCAGCTGCGAAAATAGTGGATCAATATAGCTTTCTAATGCAGCAACGAGATTCTGGAATTGTTCTTCCAGACACTTTTCAACTGATTGTTTCTTTGCTGAGGCAGATTCCTACAAACGCACATAATAGAGTACAGTCATTGACAAAATAATCTGTCTTCAGGATTAATTACACTGGCGAATTAAAGACCATAGTACGGATCTTTTAACTTGTATCGACATTTCACAATCCCTTTTTTCAATACTTCACGTATTCACAATTCAAAATTTTCTAAGCAATTCTGAAAAGAAGTTTCAGTAGCTCCAGTAGGTTAAAGACTTTATAGTCGAACCTGTATGCAAGCTACAAATATTTTCTCTGAACATTGCCTGTATACACTCTCGGCATAATTAGATTTGTTGACCCCGAAGCAAAAACAACAGGCATATGGCAAACTCCTATCACTATGCCTTATTTCCTCCATCGACCGAGCGAAGGTTTCCTACGCTGTGCTTAACTTTCCATTTAATTGGCAGCCATCGAACTCATCTTATCTTTAATGCATCATCTCACCACGGTTGTTCTCGATTCAGACATTACCCACATCTAAGGAATGCAAGGGAAGCTCTTAACATAGATTATCCTAACACTATGCACTACATACATAAGTATGAGCCAGAAGTTGAGTGGTTGGAGTACTTGCGTTATAATCAAGAGACTTCGGGTTCGAATCGACCTCGTGGCACTTTTGGCAAGTACCTGCCAACCATATGCCACGTATCAACCCGAATGGCGTGAGAGAAAGTGGGTACAACGAAACTGTTTGCACCGTCGGATGGATGAGTCAGCAAGTAACCAAAAGCATCGTGGTTGAGATCATGTGTGTCCAGTTTTATTCAACCAGTTGTTCCCACCGGTTTAGTCATTTATGTTCAAGAACTGGAAATTAGTTTTACACGTGCCAATGTGCAGTATATGAACAGGGGTCTAAGAACCACTTTTGCATAGACAAGTATCCACAATATCGTATGGCCAACCATGGTCATTATTGGTACATAGCTAAATAAAGAAAAGAAGAAATTTGTTAATCCCAAAGTACCTCATCTCCTTGATGAAGACATACATCACCACTAATACTTTTTGCTCCTTCTTCTTTTCTACTTTTCATTTCATTTGCTTCTCGAAGAATTTCTTTTTTGACATCGGCTTTCAGTCCTTCATATTCCGTGAGAATTTCAGAAAGTGTCTTCGGATCCACATCCTTGTATGAAATGAACGTTCTTGACGAATCTAATAAAATTAGAAAGAACAAATTCACCACACGATCATCATGTTGTTGTCGTGTCACGGAGGGCCCATTTCCAAGAGTACAGGGATACTACAGTAATTAAATTTCTTCTGAAATAGACTTTAATAATACATTTGAAATACAGTTGGTAATATTCATCGCCAGCTGCAGCACTTTTCCATATCACCACAATCAGGCACATTCCATATTCTCTTCCTTGTATTTCTGCACCGGGCACTCTGCATGCCGGAAATGCATGCTTATATTTCCGATTTTTAGCTTTACGTTGACTTTAATGATTCTGGTTTTCATATGGTTCTTCTCTTGATCCATCCAGTATCATTCAATTTGGTAGCATAAGTCAAGCCAAATACTGCTAAATAATGTCTTTTACTATTCCTAAGGTGTTGCCTTCAACGTACTGAGTATTAGATATATTTGGCAACTATTCTGTCTAAACACAGTAAAAATAAGACCGGTAAAGTTCCTAATAAAAGTTATAATTTTCTGTTACTTTGTATTATTATACATTTACTATTTATTTCTCGTCTAAATAATCACAGAGCCGCCGTGGTATAGTGGATAAAACGACGATTTTACAAGCCAGAGGTTACGAGTCGAACCCGCGTCACCACAAACCTAATGCCATTGGTGAGAGAAGGTAATAGGAGCCCACTCTCATAAAGAGCTCACTTCTTAGTAAATTCCCTAACCAAGGCAAGGGAATCAGTTACCCTCAGTAATGAGTATGAGTACAAAATGGTACCAGGTACATTGCAAAAGCGTGCAAGGTGGCTAGCACTGCAACATCTTTGGAGAGGCAGTCCAGATGATACAAGGGTACAGTTGGAGGTAATAATCTTCCAGTACGAACGCCACAACAAGATAACCCATCATCCGTGGATTGACTGAAGAAGAAGGGATGTTACTTTGGGGATGACTGCCGGATTGGCCTCCCAGGAGGCACAAGCGTCAGGTTCAAACAAACAGATTTGGGGGAATTGAGTCAGAGGAAGTCTGATCGGACTAGAGCAGCAATCAAGGCATCTTTTCCCCTGTTGTGGCAAGTAATCTTTGGGTCGTATGCAAACTATTAGATATCTGTAGGGTGACGCATTAAACAAAATTGAAGTCAACTTTTAAATTCTTCATCGGACACCAGGATGTACCGAAGGTATTATCGCATCATACTCGTTATCAAGCGTAGCGCGTTACCATGCCAGGATTAAAGAAAGTACTCGGAGGTGAACTAGTCTTCAGAATGGTCTTGCGTTATCCCCTCTCACGGGTGGTCATCCCCTTGTTATGGATGGGAATCGAACTCGCAACCAGTGGTATCCAGGATCTTTTATCCACTGGGTGTGTCTAGTAAGGTATCTAGTAAGGGATCGACGAAGGAGGACTAGAGCAACAACAAGGGTCATTGTTCCCTTGTTGTGGTAAGTAGTTTTTGGTTCGTATGCAACTAATAGATATCTGAAACACAAAGCATTAAACAAAGTAGTAGTCAACTTTGAAAAATTCGTAATCCAGCCAATTGTCTAGCTAGGTCTTATCTTTGTTAGGTAGTATCCAACCTACCGTTTGATGGAGCGTCTTTTTTCTTTCCTGCTCCAGTTCCTGATTTTGATCTGTCAAGCACTGACACGTAAAGTCTTGATCCATCAGGTGAGTGGTTCATTAAAACAAATGTAAAGGGAAAGGAAATTGTTTTCCCTAGTTCACTATGGTTGGAGGAAATTTGGAGCCTTCGAAAAATCTGCAGAAGAACGAAAATCAGAGCACGCAAATGGAAGATCAGATTGCATGTCATGAAATATGGTCATAACATCTGAAGTGATCAAGATAATAAAGAACATGTCATATTGTAATATTCACTTTGTTACGTTTCTACACGGATGATGCAACTTTCACAGTGCAAAGCTAACTGTTTCCTTCTCTTGATTTTAAATTGTCATTAAGTTGACTTATGTTAGCTGGAATCTTAATCAAATCGCTCTTACAATGGAATTATCAACAGCAGTGCTACAAGTTATGTAGTTAAAAATCCCATCAACGGATCAAATCAAACCTGGAAACTCTGGTTCATGGATCAGTTTATATACAAACCGTGTCCACTCTGCCTTTTTGATAGCATACTCGTTTTTGAGCGTAGCTGATTCCCATGCCAGTGGTAAGGACCTTCTTAGGAACTGAGCTCTTTTCGCGAAAGAGGTATTTTCTTGTTGTAACGAGGGTTCAAACTTGCAGCTACCGGTTTACAAGATCGTCGTCTTATCCTCTAGATCACGGCAGCTCTTACTACTGCCTTTTAAAGTATTTAACTGGGATACCACGCATTAAAATCTACAGCTTGCATAATAACCTCGAACGCAATGCGTTGAAGCAGACTGTAATCTTGCTTCTCTTCGAGGTAATGGGATACTTTGGCACTGGTTCTTGTCACTACGCGTACAAATGGTGAAGTGTTCTATTCACGATTCAATGGATTACGCAAGCAGCGAATCCTAGAAGTAATGGATGCAAGGGATATACGACTAGCATATCGCCGTCAATCATTCATACCAAGGTGCGTCATCCTCAGTTGAAGATGTCAATATTTTGCCAGGTCACTGGGATATCTAGCATAGTTCATTCTCATGTTAAACTCTAAAAGATGCATGTCGAAAACAAATTGCCTGCAGCACTGGATCTCCATGACAGTTCATGGTCACCACGTGGATTTAAATAGTAACTTTCTGTAGCCGCTTGTATTATGCCCTCGAACCTTTTTACAGCAGCTCCTTGTAAACAGCTAAATTCCATCACTTGCATCAAATGTTGGTATGGTTCAGCAGCAATCAATGTTTCCACACCCAGTCACGAAAAATGCGTATAGAAAAATACTAACTATTTTTCTAATTCCAAACTTAATAATTTTCTGGCATTTTAAGCTCTTACATCTCTATTTACTACAATTTATATAATTTGATTATGAAAAACATGGAAAGGTCAAGAAAAACACAAAGTAAGTTAAGTAGTATATAAAAACATACGAATATGTCTGTAAACAGATAATAAACATTGAACATAGACTACCTCCGTCTCCGAGAGTAAAAGTTCTGTTACATTTGTATTAACCACATAGCCTTCACATCCTTTTCTTTTTGAAGCTTCAAGTCGTTCTCTTTGATTTAAAAGTGCTGCTGTTCTAGAGCAACGTGAATAAAATGCCACCTGACCAATAATGCGTTCCGCGTACTCAAACGTACAAGCACTCTAAAAACGAAAAATATTTTCCACATATTTGCATTTTAGATGTCTGCTTAATACGATACGACATGACCTAATAATCTCAGTTACCTACACAACAAATCACGCTATTTCTTAAGAATAGAACTGATATACACAAGTATAATACTGCAGTAGCAGAAGAACAACTTTTATTATCAATCAAGGCGAACGTAATTCACAATACAACTTTCTGCCAAAAAAATTTTTTTGGATTTTTTTTTTACAATTCTAGCTATTAAATTGAAATTGTATCATCAAAATGTAAGTTATGGTGCTCAATAATCTGGACTTAGAATCAGGATCTTCCGACTCCAAACCGACAGCTTATCTGCTGAACTGAACAGCAAAGCGAACAAATTTAGCAACGATTTTCCATCCCTGCAATGAGTTGTTTCAATTTACCTTGATTTGTGTTCTTCTACTACGACTGTTCTGTCTACTTGATAGGATTCTTGAAATAATATCAGTATAGAAAGCAATAATATCGCCTTGAAAATTTGTGACATTGCGCTAAAAACATACCTTAAACCCTTTGTTGACTGACGTTCTTCAGCGCACGAGTCATCATAGGGGTAATTATAAATCGATGGCATGCTTTTTATGACAAATACGGATAGAAAATTTGCTGACGGATCGATATCTTCTTCAAAGGGTTGCAAAGTTACATTCTTTACGCTATCGATTAAAGCTAGCCAATTAATTGCCTTTCTTCCGATTCATGCCCTGAAGGGTGTCGGACGAAAAAAGCTTTAAAATATATTTCTAGTGAAACATTGCACATTTTCAAGGCGATTTTCATGTTTTGTACCACAAAAACACTTACAAACACTTATAAAAGCAATGACAGCACATACAAAATTTCATAGTTCGTTTTCAAAGGGCTTATATTCTGTCAATGCTATCTTACAAAACGTTATTTCCATAACCTCAGCCATGCTCATATCTTTCAGGAAAGCACAATTATCATACTTAATCCTGTCAGACCTGTTACATCCCTCAAATCGTCTATCCTACTGCTTCGAAATCTCTTTACAAAACATTCAAATTGGTCTTCAAACTCATCTTTTATCCCTTCAGACATTGGTAACATATTAGGGTGGTTTTGCGACCTTTAATACACTTGTCCCTCTCTTTCTCCCCTTTTCAATGCAGGAGATTCACCAAAAACTTTTATAGTATTTTATAGGTATTCATGCAATGCTCTATACATAAAACGTTTATCTAATAACAATCTAAAAAGTTGAATAATAAATTGCAGGAAGACTAATTTTTATGTTTTTCATAAGGCACCAAGAAGCATCGAAGGTTTTATCTTATCATACTTGTTATCAAGCGAAGCGTATTACTACGCCAGGATTAAAGAAAGTGCTATAAGGTGAACTTGTTTTCAGAATGGGCTCGCGTTATCTCCTCTCACTGATAGTCATTCCCTTGTTACGACTGGGACTCGCAACATCGTGGTATGCAACATCTTCGTCTTATCCACTTAACTATGATAGTTCACTATAACCCACCAATTCCGTTAAAGATTACAAAACTATCTAAGCAACTACATAGCAAGGCAATCATGATACGGCATTTATATTTCGATAAACGTCGTAAGAGTTTCGGTAAAACTCCGCCATTGCCTGGTCCCAAATCCAGGACGAAAAAGGAGGAGGGTTGGTAGGAACACGTGGGACTCTCCCGTAAAACCAAGTTCCAGAGACGGCAGCGGTCCAGCAAGCATCATTTAATGTCCTCGGAAAATGCAGTTCGTGGAATGCAGTGACGCAAATTGTCATCACACTATTTGCAGCCGGATTCGGTCCACTGCAAGGAATCTGAAGCTACGCAATGACAACAACAACAACAGAGTTTCGGTCATTTCCTTTCTAAATAAAAGTACGGTAATGATAACAACATACTTGGTATAAAGCGAGCAATTGGGTTGAAATGGCAGGGTCTGTTGATCCGATGCATTCTAAAAGTTCAAAAGTGATTTCAGAAACTTTTCTGTTATCCCGATAGTGAAGAGCAACCTTTAGTCCTTGAAGGAAGCATTCGATAGCTTCTGCCAGGTAACATTTCCATCGATCTCCTTGGCTCTACAAATGTATCATGAAATAACAATGGTGGCTATCAGATACATTCAGATACACCGACAATCGTAGCAAACCATTATACAGAAGAGATCTGAAAACGTGCCCAATTCGAGAAAATAAAACTTTGCACCCGACGGCAACTTGACCACCCCTCTTGCCAAGCAAGACTGTTATTACATTGTCGATTATTAAACTCCGCTTATTGTCAACTAATTAAGATTTTCAATTAATTTTTTGGCAAATAAATTGCTTCCAGGTGTTATGTTTATGGTACCTGGGAAATCATTTATTGCGTTACGACCAAGGAAAAAGTACCCTCGTATAACGAACAGAAGTCAAATTGTAGCAATCGACTACCCCAATAAAACAGATGGTTTAAATATATCATTACTACATATCGACACCATCAAGGTCAAAACATTAACTAAAAAAGAACAATTGAGAGAATTACGAAAAAGGCAAATCTACCACGAATTAAAGGAACCTCATTGGTAAGGAAGAATGGACTAAGGCATGTATGGTTGGAACTATCTATCGCTTTCCATTATTTTAAATGATGCATTTAAAATGTAATTAAACGTAAAATCAAAACGAACAACATCACAATATACGTTTTAGAACTAATTTCCCGCGAAAAATAAATAGTGTCTGTAACTTCAATCAACAAACGAAAAAAATGATGATAAAAAATAACGACAAAAACAAATATTTAATTACAACAATCACGAAATGTACAAGGAAACTAGCTAGTATGTGTTTCTTCGATATCACTTATTTTTTAAAAATGGAGAACAGCATAGTAGAGAAATGCAAATTTTCTTTCCGAAATGGACATAAAAACAAAGACAAATGTACTTTTAATATACCTTTAGTTTCTCTGCTTTTCTTATATGCTTTAATTTTATCTTCTCCAATTCCTGAATTAAATCAGGACTCGGACTGAGCTCATCCATATTTTCTAGGTATTTGAGTAAACCTTGCGAGGGATCATTCCGCTGTTCCTCAGTGGCAACCTAGTAAAACAGGAAACAATATGTTATATGATATGTTATAAGATTTAACCAATCCAATAGTCTCGTACAATTATCATTGGCAAGCGAATAACAAGAAAAAAATGTAACTTTAAGAAACAATACTTCAGAATTCATTGAAAATATCATTAAAAGTCTCTAACACAAATATACTAAGTTAACTAAAATAAGCCTGTAGTCCATATTATGAGGAAATTCGAAACTGCAAATGGAAATCGATGACCAAAGGTAAGATGTAAGGAGGATTAGATAGGTTTATTACCCAAATTCTCTGTAAATTAAAATTGCCTAACATTAAGTCACCATTGCCTTTTTTGTCACATATTTCTTTGCCATACTAATCAGATGGTTTGCTTCTCGAGTCGTTGGGTAAAGGATTTGTTCAATGATGGGTGATCTACATAAAAGTCGATATGTCATCATAGAGCGTGGACGTTTTTGAGACGATATCATAATATTTATAACGGTGAGTTTGATAAAATAAAGGTGGTGGTGATAGTGGTTTGTAATAAATTATAACGGATAAGAACGCTTTAAGCCGGAAGAATCCCTTTGCGTCACAGTAAATGTGTTTCTTGCAATGTAGTAAAACGGAAAATATAAAGAGTCCGTCCATATTTTCATCATTATGACAAACGTGCAAACCGTACGAGAGGGAAGGAGATTAAAGAGCAGGGTACACTTTTCGCAACATAAAAAATGACGATCCTGTCAATTCTCTGAAATTAATGACTTTGAATTCGACACGACAATCCATGGAAAATTCTTAAATGCCGTGGTCTAGGATAGGAAACACCTTGATATTAGGTTGGGTGGCTATCCAACAATTTTTTGTCTGCTGGATGTACAATTTTCAGGGGGGAGGAGGTTACTAGAAGGACTTGTGATAAAGATGAAAAATATGGACGGCCCTTTAAGATTCTCCCTTAAAGACAAGTCATTCGAACTTTTCTATGACTCAAGCCATACAGTAAGACCCTGTAAGGGGACGCTTCGTGTATGAATTGTCGTCCACTGGTCAGGCGAGTGTAATTGCAGAATATATCCGCTATTCCCAGATGTTTACTGGGGTGAATAGCAGAAAAAGACGATATCTTAAGTTTGTACAAAAATTTCATTCGATAACCAAATTGATATACGTTAGTCAAAAAGGAGTCTATAAAATTTTTCAAATCGTGAATGACCCTGCCTCTCAAAGATTGCTTATTTCGAATGTACTAAAAATGTATGTACTAGAATGAAGGAGTACTTTAATGTGAAGAAATTCTTAAATGTTAAGTTTTCATGATAAGATTCAAGAAATCAACTCATACAAAAATGCATTTACAAAGCCGCAAGGAAATTACATTTACTTGGTCAATATTCCATACGTTAATCCCATCTGGACACACGGAACGAGCCATTTGCATGAAACATCTTCCAGCGTATAGTTGAATCTGTGAAACCAGGATATTTGATTATAAATACTTCCATTGCAATAAGGAGAAACAAAAGATAGCTACTCTTGCCAATGAAAAAGGGATACATAAAAGTTACGATAACGAAACGCAGCAAATTCCTACTTAAGTCAATTATTTGATGGGCTACATTTTCAATTTTTGTTTTTGGTCATTTAAAGAACTATCAAAGTCACTTTGCATAACCATTAATCATGCAGGACTACCAGAATACGCATTTTTAATTCTCTTAGTTCTCCTAAATTCTCAACCGTTGTAAATTATGTAGAACATATTCTACAACTTTCTTGCAGAATTTAAATCTTATGCCAAGAGACACAACTGCAAAATAGGTACCAAGGCAGCATTAAAATTGTACAATCAAACTTTAGGAACTTATCTTCTACTTCATTCCATACCACGTGATGTAAGATATATAAGGTAGACATGATCTCATTTGCACGAGGTAAATTAAGCTGAACAAGCTTGCGTGCATTTTGTTTATCCAATAACAGTGGGTTTGTCTAATAATTAACTATTTAACACATTATAGATTTGATAATAATTTAGAGGAAATGGCTTTTTCGAACTTCTTTTTATGTATACGATTGTAAAGTAATGCCGTTGAAATGGCAATGGTTTCTTGGTAATCACTTGGGGAACGAGTACCACCACATGACACAAGCGACTCATTTTCATGCCTAACATTAATGGTCATAATACAAACATCTAAACGAAACTGAGGATAAGTAAGTGATAACGTATTTGATGATCCTTTTGTATTGTCTATTCAAAGGACATAGTATAAATGTCTTATTGATGAGTGGTGGAGACACGTGATGACTATTCGTCTTAAATACCTACGAAATAAAACCAGAGCAATAGACAAGCACTACAGTATTACAAATTTGTTATTATTACAAAAAGAACATTGAGAAGTGGAATACCTTTGCTTGAAGCTGGGGAAGTTTATCAGAGGTAGCCAAGGAAGTATATACGAGAGACAAAGCTTCTTGCAAATTCAATCTACAAGACAAAGAAAAGGTATTTGACTATTTGTAACGCAAGGGTCCTCTATTGATACTTAAATATTCATTTTAACATTTAATCAACAAGTGGCAGCATCAGAAATATGAGTACGCGGGAATACAGATCTGATTCCCCTTTTGATTGGACTATACTTTATTTGATATTTCTTGCATGTCTATGCCTTCATATGTTCCCGCGAAATACAATAGTTCAATAGTACTCTCACGGCTGCAATAAAAAATATTCGGTACCTTAAAGTTTCATGCCATCTTTTGTCTATATCTGTCAAAGGTGTAGCAGGCCCAGTAAAAGTCTCAATTAGCTAAAAGACAAAGAAAAAGAGTAGTTAGCATGGTTGTAAATAATGAAGGAATGAATAAAGATCGTTTACAAATAAGAAGTCTTTCTATGACGACAAATGCAAAATGTGTGCAATTTGCAATTGTATTAGGGCTATTAGGATCTGACGGTGCATCCTAAACAGAATATTTTTAAGGGAACGCTTTTCTTTTAACGTCTTCAATCCATCAGTGACACATTAGTTATGTCAGGAAAGTATAACACGGTCCTCCTTCCCGTCAATTGCGATGCTATACCGACGCGCCTCTTTCATATTGTTGTCCACGTGACTTTGGTTGCCCAAACACTACTTTCCGAAAAACGCACATAAATGAGGAAGATAGATGACGATATTATGCTCCATGGTTACAACGTACTTAGTCACCGATTTTCAAATGGGAACATCCATCTGAGATGCAACGGTGGTTCATTGCAGGTAGTCCCCATGCAGATACGATGACATTGGAAGCAGCCTGATTCACGGCTAATAAATAGGTGTACTTGATAAGAAATATCAAAACAGAAAGTGGCCCTTGGCACGCCTTCATTGTATATCTATTGATTTTTCAAATCGTAAATTCATTAACCTTGTAAGCACTACTTCTGCCTGCACCAGTGTCATCCTTTGTCTGGATCTCGTTGTCTGTTTGCTTTGAAAGATTTAGAAGTATCTCGATGCAATTCAACCTGGTTTCAACAGCAACTTTTTGAAGTGGTAAGCACATAGCATGAAGCTAGAAAAATAAACAAAAGATTGCTATTAAATCGATATACATACATATATATACACATATATATTGAGCTCTTCACATATATATACAGATAAATATAATAAACATTTCGCATAAAAGAAGGTAGTATACTTATGTACTATAGGATTTAACTTTCTGGATGTTCGCAATGTGAAAGTTACATAGTGTAGGAGCAGCATTTGGAAATATCAGTCAATTGATAAAGTTAGGACTGTATAAAGATGAAATTTAGAAACCTAATCGAAAAAATACTGTCTATCAGCGAATTTTTGAACTACAAGGCCTTAGTTATACGAGTTCGTATCATGTTATCGGCAAAAAGCATACTTAATCAAATTGTAAAGGGCATGCATTCAAAACATATTAACCTAATGTGTGGAAATTGGGAGTATGAAACGTGAATGAAATTTATTACTTTCATTGTCACCATGCATCAGCTTCAAGTTAAATACAAACATACATTGACTTAAAAAGTAAACCAACGCTAGAATAAACTTAGAATTACATGAATTCCAAAGTAGACAAACAGCGATGATACTATCGACAGGAAAAAAAATGTTGCAATAAAATCTACAAAATGACAATAACAAGGATTGCACCTCCTCAGCACTACAGCTTTCCTCAACTTCAAGTAAATTCTGGTCAACGAATTCAACTGCGTCTTTTGCCGTCATGAGGGCCTGGAAGATTAAAAATTCCATATAACAATAACCATCTTGCCTAGCACAAAGGAATTTAATGTTTAATTGAATAATATTTGTACAAAGACTGCTCTGCTGGACTACATTTAGTTTTTCCATGATGCATACCAGGACAATGGGCCTACAAGGCCACTGTGGATCACGTAAAATGAAAAGTGTCACTTGAGATGGCCTCGTCTCTTTATTGGAAACTAGGAACAATTGGCTGTATCATCCAACTTGACACAATTTCAGGCAGCAACACAGACGCGATAGCAGCTTATCGATGGAAATTATCCATCTGACAAGGGGCTATAAAGTAGTTCAAGAAGCTCAAAACTGTATCTTGCAACAGATCAGAATCAGTGGCGAATAACAATACAATAGCAGGCCTTAATTAAAGCAAGTAACTTAAGTCAGGTAAGTTACAGAAGACATACTTATTCCTCTAATGTCATCAGATCGTGCTAATACACCTAAAGATATAGACAGCAAGGCTGCTCATTTACCTAAATTACCAAGCAACCATGTAGACCTGAATGTCCTACCTCAAGCAGTATCTGTCTCCTCTCATTGCCAACTGCGTAATAAGCAACATCTTTTAATTTACACGAGAGTTGAATCATAGCTAAAGCAGCTTCTGCAACGGAACTTGTTTGACGAAATCCAGTAATAGCCATTCGAATTAGCTACAGTAAACGTCAATTAAAAGATGAATAAACAGTAAAAGAATAAAAAATTATGAAAACAGTATCATAAATACCCATAATGTGATACCTGTGTTGAAGACAAAACATTTTTAAAAAATTTTTAGTAAAAAAGAAAACACATTACATTGGCTTAAAAACAGTGAACATGGTATCAAAGTTGAAAGTACCTCAATATCCTCTTGTAAATTCTGGTCTCCTTGATGTGGAGTGCAGTTAAGAGGGGACGTGGGCAAGGCCAGATTTCCAAGTCTGTAAAAATGACAAAGATAAATAATTTTGCATGATAGGAGATTAAATGTGCAAATGAGAAGTAACTGGATTTTTTTTTTGTATACTGGTGCAGGAAAACCAGCATTACTGTTGTCTAACCCTCATATTCTTCCTTCTTTTACAAGAAAACAAGCCAATGGCTTCACAGTGTCTGGTGATTTTTTTAAATCCATTTGTTCAATAATTTTAGAATGGCCAACATAAGCTGTAAGACACATGCGAGCTTTTGCTTTTGCAGTGAATTTGGACCTTAATATCTAAGCACTTGACCTAGCGACAAGGGACCACTCTCAGTGAAACAGTTCTAAAAGACTAGAATTCTTGTAAACTGAAAACACATTTGCAATGAATATACGTCGTACGAACTCTAATGCAACACATGCTCTGTTAACAGAGACTAGGGCGAAGCAATTAATGGTCAAACAGCAGCAAATGTAGAAATTAAAATAGACCTGGTAAAGTTACGTTCTCATCGGGGTTTGTTTGTGTATTCATTTGTTGGTTGGTTAATTTGCAAAATATCACCAAAAATAGTCAATGTATCGTTCTGAAATTTCTGTGGTTTGTTGGCAGCCTGAGTGGCTCTAGCTGATTCTTTCTCGGGGATGTTCTGAATCGAATCCTGCATTATGGATCACTTTGAAAGTCTTGGTAATAATATCTTCGTAAAACCACAGCTGGCGAGGAAGTCTTCGTGGGGATAGCCTAGTTAACATGTCGCCTACTAGAACAGCCGATACTTGGTAATGATATTTTCAGGAAACCAAAACTAGCGAGAAAATTATTATGGGGAAAACCCTATTAACATGACGTCTGTTATTTCAGAACATTTGAAAATTCATGCTGGCTTAGCAGACATTTGCGCTCTTTGAGGGTTGCAAGGATCACATGGTATCTTACCTCTGCTGCAAGTGTGCTCTGAAGTACCACATTTGATTTACTTTGTGACTTCTGTCGTTAAAGATCTTTTCGCAATTGAACAATGCTCGCGTAATAAGCTCACGAGCCCTCTGCTCTCCAAGATCAGCTAGATGCTTCTTTGTACTACCACGATGTTGTTTAAATTCAAGGAAGGCATCAGAAAGTATCAGTATTAATTTAAGCCAATAATGATAATCACCCTCACAAGCCTATAATGAGAGGGAAAGAGCGTTTTTAAATCTGAACAAGCGCAGGCACATCATCTGATCAAATGAAAAAAAACAATTAAAATAAAATAAAAAACAAACGGAAATAGCATACAAAAAAACAAAACAACACGAAATGAAATGCAACAAAAAAGTAAAACGAAACAAAACCAGAAAAGTAAAGAAATAAATCAAAGCAAAACAAAACAAAAGGAAACATAATACAAAAACAAATACAATAAAACAACACAAAATCAAATATAACAAAAAATAAACCAGGACAGTATAAAACAAAACAGAGCAAAACAAAGCAAAGCAAAACAAATTAAAATAAAACAGCATAATTGCAAAAATAAATAAAAGAAAACAACAGAATAAAATGAAATTTAATACTTACCTTGAACTGTTTTGTAAGAGATAAAGCTTTTCCAATATCACCTTCTTGAAGTGAGATTACAGCTAAATTTAGTCTAATTATACTTTCTTGTTCCTCATCAACAAGACCCTACCATAAAAAACACGTTAAAAAAATAGGAAAATTACCAGATGAAGGAAACAACTACGTAGATCTAAACGTATGATAGCGATACAAGTAGATGTCAAATAATACAAAACCTAAGAAACACCCAGTATAACTAGCGAGCAGACAGTCTCCTGAATCGCATATGACATTACATTTTATACACTGTTTACAGAAGCCCACATTTCTATCAAGTATCGTTATCATTATTGACACTAAGAATGTTAACAAACTAACAAATAGAAAAAATTAAACAATCTAGCTAATCAAAAACGTGACTCAGCGACAAAAAGGAAGATGATACTTACATGTGAAACAAAACTTGCCTGCTCAAACACATCACGAGCAAGACCATATTGGGCCTGAACAAAAAAGAAAGAAAATCAAATAAAAACATCTAATTATTGAGATCCATCTTTCATGCAACAGCTTCCTACGCAGACGGTGTTGTCATTACTCGTTTTTTCAATTTACATTCCAGCACATGGTATAGAGCGCAAGGTATCGCTAATTGGTATCACTATTCCGTAAGCAGCTTTGTTTCAAATGTTAAGAATGTGTTTGTATATATATTAATGAACACTAAATTGCACTCTAAAGTAATGAAATTGTACTTCTATCCCATTATAGACATCAACTGATAATATGTTCTCAACGTGCATTCTCTTTATGAGACCTCCCACTACAGATTATCTCCAGGTGTCTGTGGCTCAGTCAGTCTTCAGGAGGTTAAAGAGTTCGGGGTTGGTGGGTGGGTTACGTCACCAACTTTGACAGTATAACGATTCATCGATAACAGACTTAAAAATAGTACGCAGAAAGATAACAAAAGCATCTTACGTGATCAATGAGAACTTCTCCAATTTTAATCCAAATACCGTAGCACGTATGACTACGAAATCTTCTCTCAATATTGCACCTTGATTTCACGCTTCGATCAAGTGGTATTTGCGCATATTTTTCGGTCTGAACAGCTACATATTCCCTAATACTGTAAAATGATAAAACACAGCTGTTTAAACCCTCTAAGAAAACCATTTCACAGCCAAGGATAATGATTCACCGCACTTTTTACTTATAAGCAGAATTGATCCCCCAAATTAACTGAATGATGACAAAAACGTGAGGTATTGTACAAAACTGCATTTCATTAAAAATCTAGAAGCATTATTTATATGTAACAGTTTAAGCTTACAGAACATGATAAGTTTTATTACGATAACCACGATTATTTTTGAAAGTCTTGGTGCATATGTCTCTACAGTAGCTACTAATACTTAATCTCCTACCTGATTTTGTCATCCTTGTCCAAAAAGACATT
Organism: Chironex yamaguchii; assembly: GCA_024741275.1. Lineage (NCBI taxonomy): Eukaryota > Metazoa > Cnidaria > Cubozoa > Chirodropida > Chirodropidae > Chironex > Chironex yamaguchii. The sequence goes on from JANTCA010005154.1 coordinate 18,734, forward strand.
CAGAGCTTCCTTCAGAGACAATGTGGCTGGGGATAAAAGCTTTAAATCTTGACACAAGGTTACATTTCTAGAACGAAACAAATGATTTGTTTCTTTGAAGCTCAAACAAGAAAAACTTATTCAGTTTCTGATTATTACCTTCGCCAAGGAGATTATGTGATCATCGGGGGTTTGTTCGTTTATCTGTTGGTTAGTTTTCAAAATATCCGGAAACGAGACGAATGGATCACTCTGAAATTTGTAGAGTATGCTGGTATCCTGATTGGCTCCAACTAATTAAGTTGAGGGGATGACCTTGATCAAATTTTGGAACCCAGATCCCTTTGAATCTTTTGGCAATAATATCTTTGTATAACCCTCGTGGGGATAGCCCTATTACCATATTACCTAATATTAAACCTCTTATTTCGTAATGATATCTTGCTAAATCAAAGCTAGCGAGAAAATCCCTGTAGAGAAAGCGATACGCCTATTAAAATAGGTCATTTGAATAATCAGAAACTGGGAGTCCCACTTGACTCCCTGAGCTTTATGGAGGTTTGCGTTCCCGGAGTACTTCTAGCTATACTTAACATATAGATAGGAGCTCTCGATCCCTGTCACCAGGAACGTTCGCACCGAGGAAGAATAAAATAGCTGTACCAGATCATTTCTAGTAGCCTGATGATGGAACGTCTCTCGAAACGTATCTCATAAAAAGCATACGACTCAGTCATGATAAAGCTCCTGTCCCTAAGGATTCCACTGGGTCTTTAAGTCAAGAATTCTCAAGATCATACTTATCATACTTAACTATAGGAGAGTGACCGAGTGGCTAGAGTGCTTACGGTCTGATCAGGACGTTCTGGGTTCGAATCCGCCTCGCGGCACCTTTGGCAAGTTCCTGAAAACCATACGCCACGAGTCAACCCAAGCCATGTGAGCGAAACTAGGTACGACGAAACTGTTAGGAAGCCGTCGAATGGCTGAGCTGGCATGATACCACACAACATTGTGGTTGAGAACATGAATGTCTAGTCTTGTTCAACCAATTGTTCACACTGGTTTAGTCACTCATGCTCAAGAACTGCAATTTAGTTCTGCACCCGCTAATGTGCAGAATAAACGAAAGGTTGGTTCTGTGGACAATGCTCAGACGAGTGATTGTAATATGTGTAAGAGTCACGCCTGCTAGCCACGTGGATAGACAGGTATCCTCGATATAGAATAAACGGTCATTAGTGTTGTTATAAGATATATTTCATTTCATTATTCTTTTACGTCTAGGAGATATTTCACATCCCTTCTCTAATATGTAATGCACATCCCTTCATTTCTGCTTATTACATAACGTCCATTCCCCACATGAAAATCTAATTCTCTTCCTCTCAGCCAACATCTTTCTTTTCTCTTAATTTCCCATATATTCTAGGTAACTATTACTCCCAACATCTTATGAGAATTTCAGCTACATCTGGGCTGGTCTATTTTAGTCTGCTACTTAAGGCCAAGACGTCATGTAAGCTGGTCTTTTCCCATTTCCTTCTAGTGATTTCCTATCCCTTTTTGTGATCTATCAATAAATCCCCAACGAAAATCCACATGAAACTAACTTTCTTCAAATCACCTTTCCTTACGGATGTCGATATTACTTCCTGCACCTTGTCACCGAACTCGCACTCTCCCGTTCTATGTTTTGGTTCATAGTGCATGAGTACAACATCAAAACTATTCACGAGATTCTTGTGCAAACACAAAATATATAAAACTGTTCATATAGGAGCAATTCAGTATCCGATTGTCTACGATGATCGGAGCAGGTCCAAATGTCCGGTAAAGAGCTCGTTTATGCTATCAACCAAAACAAGTTAATAGGCTTTGCAACTACAGAATCTATAAGTGGATTGTAATACTACCAAAATAATTTTCAATACTGCAATAAAATCGAGGAAGACTGGGAATCTGCGAGTCTCCTTTGTTTTCTAAACGCAAACTAGAAGCACTCCAAGAGCACAAACCTCTACCAATCCAAAATGATTATTCAAATAGCATAGGTTTTCCCCACGTTGATATCTTTCCTAGCTTATGAAGCTATCATTACCAAATATGGTGACTGTGTTATCCCCACAAAGACTTCCTCACTAGGACTATGAAGCTTTAATTACTGAAAACGTGATCCAGAATTCAGGATTTGATCCGGATTGCCCCCAAAATTCAATCAGTTCTAAATAAGGCCATTTCTGACCTAACCCAAATTTCGTCCAAATCCACTCATATCTTTTTGAGTTATGTTTACAACTAAACACACAGAGAGACAGACAGACAGACAAACTAACGCCGGCATCAACATTACTTCCTTGGCGGACGTAACACGAGATGTTATTACTTGTCGTTAAAATTGAGACATGAAGTGCGTACGTTAAAATCAAATAAAATTCGTCCAAACCTTAATAAGCTCAACATGTGGTATGATTTATCCTCAATTATGTCGGAGACAATGAGCATCAATTGAACCACAGGAAGACCAAGATGTATCCATTTGCTTCTTTTTAAATGATCCAAAAGTAAATCCAGATGGGCAAATGTCGTAGCCTAAACGACGATGAAGTCAAACAAAAGGTACGTCACCTCAACAATTCTCAGTACTACGACTTGGTTCTCATAATTATCATAACAATTTATTCGCCATAAATAAAAAATTATTTTGCTTTCAGTCCAAGAACATTGTGGGAACTTTGTACAAACTACTATGCTACCTGAAAAAGACTGCACTCAAGATAAATCAATATACTAATTGAATTCAAAAGGATTCTAAACGGCATTTCCGTCAACGACACACGCAGCTACAACACAAGGGTGTAACAGAACCGAAAGTACTGCTTATCAACATTGAAGAAATTCATAATTTCTTCTAAAATATTAATGACTTTTGTTATATTATTACACATTCTCGAGGCATGTGTAAAGTGATACGGCTTCCTTCTCGCCAAATGTAGTGTCAAAAGCAGACAAAATTTAGAAATATAAATCCCTTTTGAAGAAGATTACGATCCGTCAGCAAGATTTCGACCTAAAAGGCCTTCCTCATGCACCGCATCGGCTGAATACTCTTCCGTGTTGCATTCGGAACCGGATGAACGCTGATTGCTTGTATTAGGAATCCATACACATGGATTCCAGGCTAGATTTAAATGCATGTAAACTTCTTCACATCATATTCTACTTTAGATCTCTTTATTTTCAAATGTGCCAATCTGTTTAAGCACAGATAAAACATCTTCCAAATTCATACAGTATAACATCGTTTTTACCGTAAAGAGGCATTTCTCGGTGTTGGACAGAGCTCCCAACGATTTTGACTTACTAACTCATAAAAGTTTACTTATTTCATGCGACTACTTCTCTCTTAACTCCTAACAGTCCTCTATCCCTTTAGTTCTTTTGTGACCATATACCCTTGAGCCTTTCTTAGTTGTTCTTAGTTTTATATTTGTTTGTTTGGGCTTTTTTGGTTTTTATACCCCACATTCTTGTGCTTTCCCACATTCTTGTGCTTTCCCACATTCTTGTTTTCACTAAAAAATTTATTTTTCTTCTTTATTGTATTCTATTAATATAAATATTTATACAACTTATTGTAACATTCTGACGATGAAGAATGGAATGTCTTCGCAACGTTAAGAAATGATTATAGCGTTTTTATTGGAGTGTTTTCCTCTTTATACACAACATGTTTATCGTCACAATACTTACTTCGTTTTCTCGTTAAAAATCTGAAGTTGCAGATAAATGCAAAAAATAAGAAGACTCACTGGCTTTGTGATGGATTTTTTACTAATGTAGTCCCCAAAGTTGTCATTCTCAAAATATTCCTTCGTCTAAACGGGAAAAGGGTGTATTGCATAAAACAGTAAACATTAAATAAACAAATGCATTAAATACAACATATGCAATTTAAAAGAATCTATTAACAAACTCGATTTCGTCCCTCTTCTTCAACTTCTGTCTGTTAATTTTCCTTCTGTTTTTCCTATTCTTGGGGACTAATAAGTTATATTTATCAACAATAATAAATATTATATGCCCCCAAAACCAAAAAAACATTCAGCACTGACAAAGGCGAAAGTCGAAACACAAATTAGAAAGAAAAATTAAATTAATGAATTTCACCTTTACCGACCAATGAGTGCCGCCTAGTGATACTACGGAAGTCCTTCAACAAACCTTTGACACGTGTCTGGCACAGAGATTTGAGTGTTGGCTTTTGAGTCTCAGGATTGCAAGTTCAAACCCAGCAGCCCCCTCTCAATGCAGCTATTGAGGTAATGCTCCACTCATGAGTAATATGTATATTTGTCAAGAGTGAAAGATTACCACAATAGCTGCATTAAGTGGGAGCCGAACAGGATTCAAGTTGGTTGAAATTGCAATCCTAAGCCAAGACTAACGATATGGCATCCTGACACAAAGGTTTAGTGAAGAGTACTGCGATAATGCTCTACTCGTAACAAAGACATATGAAAGTACTTAGAAAGGTCTGTTCAGGAAAAAATATTTACGTTACTCAACAATACATCAATCCAATGACGTAAACTATCCTGCTCGCAGAGAAGACAAGTGTCAACGAAAGTTAGCTCCCTACTACCAACTAAAAAGACCTACGGAGTGCCCAAGAAACCTGATTTAACTCAACGAAATAATCCGTTTAGGGAGAAGGTAATTAAATTGACCACGACTTGCCCTACATTTGAATATCGAGAAGACTAAAGCTAAAGGAAAGATCTACCTATCTGAGTGTCAAAACTGAGTGCCCATGAAAAATACACTTTAGAAAGTGAAGTAAGAAGTGAAAATGGTTTTGCACCACCCTCTTTGGAAGAAGAAATCATCATGGCGCACCTTTTCTGACAGTTGAAATGAAGTCCATTGGTGCATAAAGGCTGGAATGCAAGTCTTTTGTATTTTTTCAGCTTTAGCCTAAAAACAAGGACGTAGAGTTTTAAAAAAATAGTAAAATGTAAAAGACTACTAGTAACCAAAGAAAAGTACAAACTGTTGATGAATGCAATGTAACGTTATGCAAGATCTTTTGTCATCTTGCCAACTGTGCTCAAAATCTGTCACTATTCATTTATCTCGACAAGCGTCTCCTAAAAAAGTTTGATCCAGATTTCTGGAAAACCTAGAAAATTTTTACGAGTTTTAAACTGAATATCTTTTAAGTCCCGTACCTTGTGAATAAATTCTTATGCCTGGAGGTATATAGTTATTGACAGTATCATCTTCAAAGAGAGGGAAACTTGAGAGTACATTCTGAAGTTTGGAGCAACCTTCGAGCATGCTACAACTATGTGTCAATCTTCAACGACATTAGGAATATTAATGCGTTAACCACAAATGCTCAAATGGTTTGTGAAGATGTCTACTTCATCGACTTTGGGATGGGAACAAAGTATGTTTTTATTATCCTAACTTACAAGTGTAAGTTTAAATTCTCTGAGTCATAAACTCACAATTACAGCCAAAGTTCATCGTCTAGGGATCACGTAAATAAATGCTAACATGCAAATCCTGTTTATAAATATAAAACGATCACCTTCACAGCGTTTGCATAGACATCTTGTCGACTAAATGAGCAAAATCATATTGTTCTTCTTAACAATAGCTAGTTTGCATAGACATCTTGTCGACTAAATGAGCAAAATCATATTGTTCTTCTTAACAATAGCTACCAGCTAACATTATTTGAGTAGATAAAAAACCAGTAGTCATCATGTGCTTCATCCATGATAAAGGCAAGCCTAAAATGTTACATGGCAGATACGGGTGACAAAATAAGGATGGCATCGAATACCTCATCAAGAGATAACATATACCTCTTTTCCCTTCTTTTCTTTCTCTGGCGACCGAGTAGGTGATTTATCTCCAGGCTTTATTCCTTCTGCTGATGCCCTTTCAGCTAACTTGATTGACATCTGGAAATTTACCAAAGACCAATGAAAAGTGAAATAAACACACTGCTATGCTTAATATAAACGAGGGTTACACGCATTTAAAATTATTTTACGTAAATGCTTATAATGATAAGAACAAGACATAATAAATTAGTCTTGGTGCTAGGGTCCGAATCGGCATTTCTGACGCAAATAACTAATTGCTTAATACACATCAAGTTGATGGACATGACACGTGTGATTGGAGGCACCATAGGAGGCGGAAGATGCTTCTTACTTATCCTGAGAGCACGGAACTGACAAATGAGAGCTAGCATAAATTAGGGAGGGGAGCAAAATATTTATAAACAATAATGTACCCATGCTTCCCTTAACTAGGTTTCGATAACGGAGGTGATGACGGTGATGATGTGCTGCTAGTGCTGTTGATGATGACGACGACGATGATGATGACGATGATGATGATGATGATGATGACGATGATGATGATGACAGTAATAATAATGAGTTATGATGGTGATAAAGACGACGAAGACGACGACGACGATGATGATGATGATGATGATGATGATGATGATGATGATGATGATGACGACGACGACGACGATGATGATGATGATGATGATGATGATGATGGTAATGACGATGATGATGATGATGATGATAATGATGACGACGACGACGATGATGATGATGATAGTGATGATAATGATGATGTTAATAATAAAGATGTTTCATATTTTACAATAAACAAAGTTTACGAATAATTACCTCCAGCATACGCAAAGCAACGGAGGCAGCAGTTGTTATAAAAGACTCGTATTCATTATCAATAGCCCAGCTTATATCAGTCAGTTTAATATAGATAAGAAGCAAGGCAGCAAGGGATTCCATGTCTGTTAAAGTATCCACAAATCGCCCAGGATGAAATGTGTCACTATCTGACTCATACGTCTCATGAGAGGAAAGGATGCTGCTTGTTTTGCTAACAGTCTTTTCTACTACAATAGAATAAATAACAACAAACAACAAGATTACATTACGCAGCAAACGTCATTTTAAACAACTCTGGTGTAGACTAATACCACTAAGATTTTAATTTTAATTGCCACTGGCTGCAATGATTGCTACTAGCAGTAATGATTGCTACTAGCAGTAATTATTGACTACTAGCAGTAATGATTGCTACTGGCAATAATTATTGACTACTAGCAGTAATGATTGCTGCTGGCAATAATTATTGACTACTAGCAGTAATGATTGCTGCTGGCAATAATTATTGACTACTAGCAGTAATGATTGCTGCTGGCAATAATTATTGACTACTAGCAGTAATGATTGCTGCTGGCAATAATTATTGACTACTAGCAGTAATGATTGCT
>JANTCA010005165.1:0-30283 GCA_024741275.1 Chironex yamaguchii
TAGCTGCTACGGGCCTGCCTAAAATAGATTTAAACCGACGAGAATGGGAAAAATTCTGGTACGGCGGCTGCCGTACCCCGTGCGTCGTCGCTGGGAAAACCTAAACATTTAAACACCAAATATGTCTGGTTAGTAAGAAATTCAACTTATACCCTTTTCACATTGACCTCTTGAAATGCACCATCTCGATATTAAAAGGCAGCATTTTGTGCACAGGAAACATACATACAGTCAAGCTTAATACTGCCATATTGTACAGTACTGTTAACGCAGTATGGTACAATATGTTACACATATATGTTAGATATATGTTTCCAATTGCTAAACAACTCATCTCAGATAGAGCTGACTTTAAAGTGTAGAGACTAGTACAATTTTTAGATTATCTCTTAAATCTAAAATTGTTTGTTCAAGCAGTTTTTAGGCTTGCTTCATTACTAGGGTACGCCTCAACTCTGAGAAAGTAAACAGAAAATTTGGTGAGTAGTTATAGATCTAGCATTATAAAAGTTGAATTTGTTTGCCACCAGAACAGCAAAATCTTTGAGTCAGTTGACACGAACTTTTCAAGTACAATGTACAGGACAATTTTCCTTGCCACAATGTTAGGTAATTTGATGTGACCCAGTGTCACAAGGAATGCAAAAAAGTAAATACTAATCTGCATATTAGGGCTTGGATCAAATGTCGCATTTTACAATTGCATTATACTCGAATTCTATTTGACTTCAAAAAGAACTTCATGTTAAGTGTCACATTTAATATGTTAACTAAAATACAATAAAATTTTTTCACCAAACGGACACAATGGTCAAGACTTGGGAGTAACTATAGAAACTCTACAAAGCACAAGTGATAAGGGCAACTAACTTTTGCCACACTTAAGGTAAAAAATAATACGCATGCTCAGCCTCGAGATTGACTTGTAATATATTATTTCAATGATGTATTTAATTTGCACATTATATTTGATGCATATAAAATGACACTTGATTCAAAGTCACATCAAGGTTGCACAATGTGACATAAAATAATTTTGTTCAACTATAATTCATCGCATGCAGATTATTCAAAACAAACATTCAATTTTACATGCATTTAATTTGCTAATTGTATTCAACAACATAAAATGCGACATATGACCTAGGTCTAAGGATATTTGGATATCAATTCAGTAGACTCAGTGGTGACAGAATGGTCATCAAATTGACCATACCAAAAGGATACCACAGTACGATAGTCTTACAACAACTTATGTTTTTCAAAATTAAAACTACTGCACAAGGTTTTTAGTAACAGCGTTAACTAAGCCTGCTTTGTTGTTGAGTCCCTGTTTTCAGTTAGCTCATTTTATAAAATGTATACATTACATCAAACTGTTAAACCATATTGGTGCTGACAAATGATGTGGAAGTTTGTGATGTCATGATAATTAGATTCTACAGAAAATTGAGATGAAGCATGTACAAATTTGACAATGAGCATGACATAGTCGAGAAAAACAGTGCTGTAAAAAATAAGTAATATGAATAACCAACTTCTGCATTTGGGGGTAGTTTGTAAGCTTCTCCTCCAATGTCAGGAATATAAAATCCAAATGGGAACACCAAGGCAGCGAGACAGAATGCAATCACTGAAAAAGGCAGTAACATGAATATAAACTAGAAAAATCACTTAAGTAGCTAACCTGCAAAGTCGTTGCAATTTGTGGTAAAGTAAACTATAGCAACAAACTAGGTAGCCTATTGAATATTTCATGTGGATTGCACAAGTGCAATGATATACTTTTAAAGGTAGAGACTTTTTCAAATCAAAGGTACTGTGAAAGTAGTCAGTTCCTGACAATACCAATTTTTGCTTGATTATTTGGAAACTGATGTTACTGCTTATCAATGAGTTTGATATCTGCATCTAAATGAACAAAAAACAAGGCCTTAGGGCTCAGGATCCTTTAAAACCACATTTACAACTCTTAAACTTTTTAACTTGTCCTGAAAAATCTTTTTAGAAGATATAGAAAGTACAACTAGACTTGGACCTTAGAACTTGCAAGACTGCTGGCCTCACCACATTGCACTTACTAAATTAACTGAGCCACAATATTATGTTTAACACAAGAGGACTTAAAATAAAAATTGCTATGAAAGCCAAAAGCAAAAGAGGGATGGACGTTTTGTTGAGAGTTTAAACTAACCAAAGTAAAAATTATACACTGATAACTCTGACACTATCCTGAGAAATCATGTGGAGCAAGAAATCAAAATCTGACAATGACATTAAAATAAATTATTTTTCCTTGCTGCTTTTTATGATGACAAATACAGTACCAAGTACTACCGTTACCATTTCCATTAAGAAGGTCTCCAAGAAATATTTTAGTGTAAAAAAAATTCATCAGGTACACAATATTATTGACACAAAGCAGTTAATGTAGGCTAAACTTGGTCAAAATGAATTCTGTCACCAGGTGGTATTTAAAGAAAATGATCTACACAATATATAATGACCTTTTACAGAAGTCTCAGATACCAAAAGGTACACCAATACCAGTAACGTTTAACTGAAGGAAAAAAATTAAACAAATACTGAGATATGAAGGAATGTTTGTTTATTGTGAAGGTTGAATGAGCTATGAAGTGATTGCATGACATGACACACGTTACATGAATATGATACATGGCACGGCTGCTAGATATTATTGTGTAAACGCGTGTAGTTCTGTTTGGATGTACGATTTCTGCTAATAATCAGTTACTGTCTTTTTGCTATGCAGCAACTGGCGTAGTCATGAAGCTGTGCTTTGATATTGATTTCGACGCTTGGGTTTCTGTACTGGATTCTGAATTTTTATTGTTCTGTGCCAAGAATTACAAGACTGATCAGGATCCTGATGGCTCACAGAAAGAAGCCCTCAAACTTGCTCTGCTGAAAAGAAGCATCGAAGAACAAATTTTGAAGCACAGCACGAAGATTTCTGACGGCAGAACGACATACACAACCCTTGTCAGCGAAGTGAAGCAGATATGGGCTAAAGGGGAGTCCCAGCACATTACGGCAGAGGACCTTCTGGCTATCAGCACTGAAGATGATTTTGATTTGTTCAAGAGTCAAGCAAAAAGGCTCGCGGTAGTTGGGCATACCGATGCTATGCTGATAGAGCTAATGAAGGCTAAAATCACGGATCCTGGGCTGAAAAATATTCTCATCTCGAAGGAGTTTGAGCTGCTTCGCGAAGCCATGGTCTTTATGGATAAGCTTGATCTTCCCTGTCAAACCGCCAGTTTTCAACCAAAAAAGTGACCCCCTTCCAATCCAAACTGTTACCAGAATTACAAGTGCTATACATGTGGCAAATTTGGTCACATTCAAAGGTTTTGCAAATCAAAAAACGACGATGGCCCCAGTCAGGAGCCATAAGGTGTTCTGCTGGGGCTCCAATTGTAACATGTGACATTCGTGCTGGATCCCGGCCTTCAACGCAAGTGAAGTGTTTATTGGATACCGGCAGCGATATCAACCTTGTATCATATAATTTTCTGAAGCATTTGGGTCTTGATATCAAACCGGAGCACAAATCATTTTTATTGGCTAATCGGAATGTTATCAAATCGCGTGGTGTTGTTTCTCTGACAGAGTGCTACGAGGGCATTGAAAAAGTCCTCAAATGTTATGTTATTGACTCTTGCATTTTGGATATGTTTTTGGGCGTGCCCACTCTTCGAGCCTTTGGGATTTCCTTAATTTTCTTGGCCATCACAGCAGAAACAAACTTTTCGCAAGTTTCATTGGGATCGCAATTATCGACCGAACAATCACAAACCGTCTCTGATTTGCTCTATGAATACAGGAACCTTTTTGAGTCATCCAGGCCCATCTGTCAGACTATCGAACATTCTATAGAGCTGGAGCCAGGGTCGAGAGCCTTTCAATCACGCCCATATAAATTTCCCCACGATTTGACAGTTGAAGCTTCTAAACAAATCGAGGACATGCTCAAGAAAGGAATTATGAAAAAAATTGAAGTCGCCATGGAGTTTGCCATGTTTCTTGGTATAAAAGAAGACTAGGAAATGGTGTTTTGTGGTCGATTTTTGGCATCTAAACCAAAGACAAAAAAAAAATGCTTTCCCCATACCAAATATAGACAGCATTCTGAGCACATTTGCAGGTTGCGATCATTTTACGACTTTAGACTACCAGAATGGGTACTGGCAAGTTCCTTTGACGGAATCCGATAGAGAAATGACGGGTTTTGAAATGGACCACGAGTTATATGAATTTAATGTGATGCTGTTCGGACTTTGTAATGCGCCAGCTACATTCCAACGCCTTATGAACACTGTCTTGGCTGGTTTGAAAGCAGTTCCGTATATCGATGACATCGTTATTGCATCGCATTTTTTCAAGAACCACATGAAGGATATCCGTCTTGTACTCGAACAACTACAGCATCACAACCTCAGACTACAAGCATCTAAATGTACGATTGGAGCCCAGTCTGTGAAGTATATGGGTCACATTATATCCAAGCATGGACTGTTTCCGGACCCTGAAAAGTTGAATGTTATCTAGAATGCTAAGCCGCCTTCATTGAAAAAAGAAGCCGACAGATTTTATGGATTTACAAATTATTTATCCCGATATATCCCACATCTAGCCGAACATTTAAAACCTATCTTCGTTGCAAAAAGTGCCAAGGGTAAATTTGTATGGACAAAAGAGTGCACTAAGTCTTTTGAGGGTGCCAAAGCTGCGGCTGAAAAGGCCATCAGTCTCAAATTTCCAGACTTTTTGAAAAAATTCTTCCTGAACGTCGATGCAAGCAACGTTGCCATGGGTGCTTGCCTTTCTCAAGATTTTGGCCCACTTGGATTTTATAGTCGAGCTTTTAAACCTGCTGAAAGAAACTATTCCGCAACAGATAGAGGATTTTGTGCTCTGATAAAGGCTATCAAGCATTTTAAGCATATTATTCACAGTTATGAAACCACCGTGTATACCGACCACAATGCCCTGATTTCCATGGTGAACAATCGTCCTCCTGCTAATGGACGACATGCGCGATACCTGATGGAATTATCGGATTCTAAAATTGAACTATTGCATATACCTGGATGAGATAACGCCTGTGCTGATTATTTCAGTTGTGATGTAAATAACTCAATTTTGAACCCTAACGCAGAACCCTTTCTACCGATGCGATTTAGCTCTGCCATTCATGAAAATCTTACCGACGATATTGTGAAGCATTACCATGATGCAGGCCATTTCAGTCAAAACAAGTGCGAAAAGCAATTCTGGATGCAGGCTACTGGTGCAAGAATCTGCGATCAAAAATCCGTGCTGTCGAAGATCGTTGTGAAATATGCAAACGAGCCAAATCCCACACTTCTCCTGTTACTATGGGCCATTTGCCCAATTTGGATATGTACCAAACCCACGAATTTGTGTCAATAGACATTGTCGGACCACTGCCAGTCTCTTGAGGGCATTGATACATAATTACAACAATTGATCACGCTTCAAAATACATGATTGGTGTTCCTGCTGGCAATGTAAATGCCAAAACGGTTGCTGATGTATTTAAAAATCATTGGATGTTGCTTTTTGGTCCTCCTTGCGTTCTACATTCGGGCAATGCGCCACAGTTTATTTCTGCTGTCTTTGAGGAGCTTTTGGCTGGCAACAAAATCTCCCATAGTTGCACTACTGTATATCATCCCAAAGGCAATGGATTACTCGAACGATTTCATGGCACTCTAAAGGACAGACTGCAAGCAGCCATATTGAACAAGCCTTATTGGTCCGAGTCCTTGACCGAAGCGGTGCACAACATTAATCACCACGCTAATTCTTAAGGGCTGTCAGCTTATCTATGCATGCTGGGTTTTCAGCCTAAGGCACCCAGGGACTGGTCTGATAACGAACTTAGGCAACCGTGTTATTTGCCGTGTCCCAAAATTGTATATCTGCGAGTATTTCACCCCTGAAATTGCTTTTCGCCAAAATTTGGTCCTCCATTACAAGTATCAAAGCGCATTTCAGAACAATTGGTTTGTACTATCGATGGACAAATTTTGAATTTGGGCAATTATAAACCAGTATTTTGAAGATGTCGACAATCTTAGAGAGGGGATGATGTGGAGGTTGAATGAGCTATGAATTGATTGCGTGACATGACACACATCACATGACTCTAATACATGGCATGGCTGCTAGATATTATTGTGTTCATGCGTATAGTTCTGTTTGGATTACGATTTCTGCTAATAATCAGTTACTGTCTTTTTGATATGCAACATTTATGCTAAAAATGCATAGTAAAAACTTACTTCCAATGAAAGAAAACAACCGGGCTTTCTTCAAGTGAGCTGGCTGAAACATTGTCCATAAAAATAAAAGTAAAGTGACTGTAGTTCCAATGATACCCATAATTATCAAAACCATTGTCATCACCCACTCTGCTGGTAAGTTGGGAGGTGCACATTCCTCTTCTCTCCCATCAAAATGTATACAAACTTTTAGTAGTCCAAGTTTTGTAGTACCTAAAATGGGAGGAAAAGAAAGTAAAATGTACAGCTGTGATCTTTATATCAAACCAGAGAATTTACAATTCAAAACCACTTCTGTTTGAGTTGTCATATTGTAAACAAAACAATATAAGAAAGTGTCACTGAATTCATAAAGCAGTTATTCTAAAAACAAAGAAGACAAATGGGATTTTTCCTAGGTAAAGAGATGGTCATAAACCAAAATGTGCAACTTTCTTTTGATACAAAGAAATACGAGTAACAGAAAAAACATAGTTATCACTCTTGACAGTTATCCTCTGAAATGAAAATAAACCTATATAAAGAATTTTACTTCTAGCTAAGGTAACATATGAATGTAAATATGTGCAATCCATCATTATTTGCAATTCTTGACATATGATGCAAAGTGTATACATGTCAAACTAGAACTTGTCTCTTGCTATGCTGTTAGTATGGTGAAAATTGCAGAAATGTCTTTGAGGACTATATTTTCAAGTATATACTGAATCAATGGGTAAAGTGGGGTAATACCATTATTTTGTTTAGGGTATCAGAGTTGTTGTTAAACTAAGTATTAGATGCATATGATTCTGGGATCTGGTTATGCAATATTAGAAAAACGTGTGGTCAGTTATAATCAACAGCTTGTACTTTGAGGGACTGGGCATGTACTGGATAGGCAGGCTACATTACTGGTGTGCCATTGTTAAAGAACTTACATTTTCCTTATTACCAATATGTTATCACTATCATCATTATCAGCAGCAACAACAACCATAGTCTTTAATTTACAGCTATTGCACCATAACATTTTCCCTCCATTTCGAATCGACATGTGACACTGCTTTCTTAATTCAACACTGCTCCATATAACCAGATTCTGAGGCTTTCTCTTGGTTTTGGACCTTATGAACTGTAATAGCAACAACTTCATGGAACATGTGCCATTTGTGCACTCCAATGTAACCTTACACTCTGCCACATTCACAAAAGGATGTCTTCAGGAGTATTAATATGCAAAATTGTGGGACAAAGCATTTATGTATTAAGGTGGCAGGTGATCAGGTGAGAATTCATGTATAAAGGTGGCAGGTGATCAGGTGAGCATTTATGTATTAAGGTGGCAGGTGATCAGAAAACTTAGTGGCGTTCAAAATTAAACCACAAAAAGATTGTTCACAAATTAAAAGCCCACTTTATGGTCACAACAAAAGAGAGGATGAGCCGACCAGGTAACACTGCTTAAATTGTCCAAACGTTATACAGCAAGCACCTTACCCTTGCTGTAGAAAGCTGGTTGGCCTACTTCCCGGAGTCTCCAGAAAGTAGGCCAACCAGCGCAGCGAAGATAACAAGCGTATATGAAAATAAATCAAATTATTACCAGCTGAATGTCACCTTCACTTGGCAATAACCACCACTTTAATAACAAATGTCAAATAACATGTTTTCATCAGCAAAAATATCAACCACTCCAAGTTACGTAGAAATTAGACTACATGATCTGACATATCAGCACTCAGCTCTGGAATCGCTTAAGAATACAGTACTTGCTGCCACAGTAGTACCACATACTTTATTCCAAAGATATGCCCTAAATTTAACACCATAATGGTTTACATTATTGCTCCCACTATCCATTAGTAAAATTAAGACCGATCAAGGGCGACAAAAATACCACAGCTTGCACAGCTTGCGTGAATCTCACCTGCAAACCTTGTTACTATCCAGTCTGGTGTCAAAAGCGATAGCAGAGCTAAGCTATCCGACATTAAGAAAAGTAGGCTGGATACAACAGTGATCTTATCAGCGTTAAAAGGCATGTCTTCCAGCCTTAATTTTTATCCCAAAAACGCGTTAAAGTGCCGCAATATTGAGTATGCTGTCCACAATTTGAGGCCATATCGGTCGGGCTTGTTTATATCTTCAGTAAAGTAACTTCTATAAATGGACAATTGAATGCAAGACCCAAACGAGGTCATTTCTAAATGGCGCGAGTATGACTGCCACCTATGCGATATAAGAAAAGCTTTTGCTATACCTCATTTGACTGCCACAGAGAATTTTGAGGGCTATTTCCATGGACTGTCACAGAGATACAGTATTCCCTTTGAATGTCTATGAACTCAACTTGTAGGTGTGGTAGCAAAGGAATTGATATCTCATGATTTGCATTGTCATTCGTTGTTTAAGTCAGGGGCGAATGCACCTGAAATTTTTAGGGGTGCTTATGTAGCTGATACTTTACTTACATTGTTCAGTCCAGTTCCCAAAACGTGCTTTGGCATACCATTGAAATACATGATTAAACTGGAAATAGTCAAACGCGAGTTTGGTTTTAGTCACCAGATATTCAAATTTTTCCTTGGTAACTAAGGCAAACTTTGATATCAACTTTTGTGAAATTATTAGCAAGATTTTCTTTTAAATTCGTAAATAGATGTTTACCAATTTACCTTATTGCTGGCGTGAATTCTACTGCTTTGTGAGTGTTATTATAGTCTAAGAGGTCAAGTTAATACATTTCTTCTGTTGGACGTTGGTGCTTACTACGTTTTGAATTAGTTTGAACAAACGGATGCTAGATTTCTTTAAACAAAACTGTGGATGAAAAGGTTATCGTATTAAAAAGGATGGAATTTTTCAAGGATGATCTAAGTTCTATACTCACTGTATTATTAATTTCGATCGAATACTCCTTAATAGGGCTATGTTATTACATATAAAATTGTAAATTTATTGTTAAAATAGCCAAGTAGCACCTGTAGCACTCCCTACATCTGCCACTGGTTTAAGTAGCCTGGTATTTGACTAGATGTTTCACAGAAAGCATGCAGATCAAAAGACAGTGCAACAGTTACTATATCCCTAGTGTAGTGAGTGTTAGTATAGCTATTCACAAATGTTGGCAGGTTTCATCCAGATGTGCGATAGACAATTCTCATGTCTTGCTCATTTCATAAGTCCTCTGTTAGAAGGAAAAATCCTTTTTTCACATTTGAATAGCACAAAGTGCCCATTAGTGTAACTTCAATTTAATTATCAGATTTCTCAAGTTAGCTGAAGGCTGAACACAACCAAATTTACAAGACAGAACTTGCAAGTAAATATTAATGTGAGCTTCGAGTTCAATTCAAAATGTACATATACATAACGCTGGGGTTCATAATAAATACAACATAAATGACAGTATCATTTTAGAAAAAAAATTTGCATGCTGTAATATTTGTTTTGCCCCTGATCTTTCATTTTTTGTGTTACACAGCATTTTTTACAATGCTAGATTCTTTGGCAGCTATGTACTAATTACTACTGCGTAATGTCCTTGTATGATCATTGACTGTGTCTTAAGTTTATTTGTTTATTCTTTTGCAAATTAACTTTAGGGTGCTGCAGACATGTGGGAACCATCCTAACTTGTTCTGCTGTGGATGCCGAAAGTACAAACCCTCAAAACAGAAGTGAACTATCACATCATCAGTAAAACATCCATATTGCTCCTACTTTAGCATTCAACTTGGAGATTAGGACAAGCCATTGGCTCCTCATATTGCAAGTGTGAACTGTACTTCTGGATTCAGCTATCGGATTAAAGGGCAATGTAAGTCGATGCTATTTGTATACAAATGGCTTGACAGGACTGAGAAATCACCGAGATGACTCTTATTTTTGCATAGTGTAACCACTTGGGAAGAATGCTAAAAGCACGAAACGTTAAATATTCTAAAATTCCATCAGCTATGCGACCTGTACCACACCGTGATGACATCCCAGTACGAAAATGTCCTGAGAATTTGCAGTGTAGCAGTTGAAGTAACTCTTCAAGTAGTGACTGCGAAAATGCAGATGTGGATGAGGAGTTTTGCCTTACAGGGATCCGTGGGTAAAGCCCTCGCTTGTTTGAACAAAGTAGGCAAGATTGCCTTGAAAAGAATCTAGACAATTACTAGTTTAGTAGAGAAATCTTTTGGGAAGCAGCATATACTTTTCATGGTATAGGTATCGAGAGCAGGAATTTGTGTGGTCCTTTACTAAGATAGATAACATGGTATATTACCATGATGTTTCAGGTCATGTGGAACACATGGAATACTACTCTCAATAATGGTGGCTCTTTAATCTTAAAGCCGTGCTACTTTTTAATGACAAAAAGTAGCATCATTGTCCATCGTGCATTATCTCACCCTGAAAGAAACCTATGCTACCGTCTAAAAGAAAAAACCGGAAAAAACAACTGGACGGGTGCCACAATGCTTTTCAATGTTTGTTACCGCCAGTTTCACAGAAGTTGATTACGGGTACCAACGCCCATCAAGTGACCATGATGGACATTGTTTTTAAATTATTTATATGATTCCTTTATCGTATGCTGTTGTTTGTTGTATATTTAACGCATTTTACGTTATTTGTTTAGTACATAATAGAGGCCTGAAAACCCCGGTTTGCGCAAAAAAGTCGAAAGTTAATAAATGCTAACTGCTGAACATGCAAATGAATTATGTAACCTGATAGTGTGGAAATTTTCTTTTTCTTTGACCACAGTTTTGTTAAAGATAATGATTGATTAATTGGTGATTGATTGACGGACGGATTAATTCACTGACAGTGAAAGGAGCCATCCATTAGGTAAGTACGTAAAGAACTAAAAAATTTTCATCCTTTCCATTCTACGCCCACGTAAGCATTAAATTTTATCCCCTCCCATACATACTAGATTATCACCCTCTTCCCCATCAAAGGGATCTTTTTCTTTCAAACGGTTTAGGAGTTTTATTTTAGCAAACATGGCCCGTTCCGTCACCTAGTAACAAAATTTTGTTTCAAAAAATTTTAAAGATCTTACAAATATTTAAAAAACCTGCAAATTTTGACATAAGATTGACAGAAGGATTTAAAAATGACCTAGGCTTTGCCTTAAGTGTGCTCAATTGTTGCTTACACACAAATCACTGCACTCCTCCCTCTATGTAGGAAAACCTACACTTTCCTTTGATCCCTTCCACTTCGTGCGTACGCGCTAATGGGTACGCCTTAGATAGACTCATAAACTTGTTATCTGCGTACGTCAAAAGGGCTCTACTGAATAGCCTACGTGTAATGTAAGCATCGCTACCCCAGTCCTTCCTCTCGACGCACCGCATCTCACAATTCGTTATGCTTGGGTTACAGAGAGCTACCTAAAGCTGGAATGGAACGACGATCCTCTAATCTGAAGCCTTAAAATCGAAGACCATGAACGTCTGGCCATTTGACTATCAGCTCCAAAACAAACAATTAGACAATTGTACTATCAGTGTTATATAACAAAGAGAATGTTGGATAGAAACAAGCCTGCTAAGCTGTTCAGCTCCACAGAGGAACCCACAAGTCTACAACCTGGAGACAGAGTTATTTGACAATCCTACAAGTTTCTTAAAAAGCTTATCCATGTTGGGCAGGGATGTGTGATAGAGTTTTTGCAATCTGACGCAATGATATTGGTGCTATTATGATGGTGATCTATTCAAATTTTCAGCTCGGCGTTTGTCATATGTATCTCTTTTCATGAATCCAGGCAGTATGTTGTCTATTTATAAGAAAACGTATTTCATTTGCTACCTGCAATGTAACATCCAACAGCTTGAGATATCTCTGATCCTATAATCACTGAAGCTTAATGATGTTAATCTTAATTCAAAGTAACAAAATTCCTGAAAATTTACTGGTAATTGGAGGGAATATACATCTAGAACTTTCCAGAATGCTAGATTATATCCGATTTGATTGTTTGTTTTCATTTGAATGGGATATCAGATGAACAATGAGGATGGACACCAGTTGAAGTGTAAATCATTCAGAACAATGTAGATAAAACCAAAGCTTGGAAAATAAAATTAATTTGCAAACGGAGATAGGTAGTAAGACAAGACAGATTGCCAATTTGATTCGTCTAACTGACACGGGAAGGTGTTAAAAGTTGCTGCATCCTTATCAAAACTAACTCTATCAAAAATAAACCAAGAGCGTAATATTATGCTTCAGAGATCAATCCATTATAGCAAAGGCAGCAAGATTAAATACCAAATCAAACTTGAAATTTTTCTACTCAAGCTACAGATTCTGTGAGAAGATTTTCATCCTTGTGATCCTTAATTACGTCATTTTAATCAAGTGTCAATAATCCTATTTACCTGATTTAAGGTGTTTTCACTTGATCCAAAGAAACTTAAAATGATATTGTTATGGTCTTTATGATTCTTACGACCAAGTGAAATCCAGACTTTATCATCCATGTGATTTTTAAGGACGGATTTAGCTTTGTTCTCGAAAGAGGTGATTAAAACTTGTAAAAGGTTAAAGAAACGTTGGTTGATTGTTACTGCAAAAATGCATTCTTATCTCGAGTGTTTTACTTAACATGGACGGTAATATGTCATAGAGCAATGACATATTTTTTAATATTAGGAATAGTAAAATCAATAATAAAATATTCTTCACTGCTAGGATACTTACCAACGTTATTTTGCAATCTAGTAAAATTTCAAGTGTATGGACTACTCAGGTTCAGTTTTCTCTTTTTAAGTTTATGTTGCTAATCATTGCTCTTCTAGTAGCGGTATCATTTATTCTTTCTTACTAGCATGTTGTCGTCGGTTACAAAAATCCCTAACAAATAAGATAGATTCTTGTCATGGAGATTTATGATCGGAGAATGTCTTGTTTTCATACTTGCCTGACCTAAATTTACGCAAGAAAAAGTACCTGGATCTACTTCGGTTTAAAGTTGTAATAAACAAAATTCAGGTTAACAAGTCTTCATCAATTTCTGTAGCAGGATATTAAAACAGCTAGCAAGTGTTGCGGCATTACTACTAGATGCAGTTTGGTATGAATATAAGGTAAAAAACATTCGTTTTGGAAAGAGAGATTATGACAGGTGGTTTCAGTTTCCTTAGAATGGTAAATAAAGACACCGAGTAATCAAAACCAGCCGTTTCTGTCTAAACGAATATTTACGTTTACTGTGTGAGGTCTAAAAGTGTATGACTGCTATCTGTCATAAATCATTTGGCTAAAATGTCTTCAAAGCGAAAATATAATTGTGGAGCTTCCAAGAGGGCAGAAGAAAAACGTAAAGTTGAAGCTGCTCATTTCAAGACAATGAAAGTAGCTATATTTTTTCACTCAACGAATATGGAAAAAAGGAAAGAAGGGATATCTCAAACCCAGCTTCAACAACGTCAACTTCAGAATGTTCTGTTAAATTTATTGAAAGTACTGTTTCTGTCGAAGAAGAGGAGCTTGACAGTAGCGTTGAAGAAAATATAGGAGGCTTAGCAGGTTAATGAAGAAGAGTTTGGCTGCAGATACGCAATCGAAATTCGATATAACTAAAGGTTATCCTACTGATCGGGGTCATTATCCCAGCACAATTCAAAGTGTTGCACTTAAAACGGAGATTTTCATGTACGGGTCTTGCAGATCAATTTGGCCTTATCAGTATAAAGATGACAATTACTACCATCAATTTGTGAATGATATTCCAGAACCGAGAGGCTGGCTTTGTTATTCCATGGAATTGATGAAACCATACTGTGAATTATGCTGACTCTTTGCTGATAAGTCGAAACAAATATTCGAACAAATGGTTTGGGTAATGGTCTATTCTGGCACGACCCACGACGTGTTCGAGAAGACATAAAAGCATAAAAAACTTGCAAATCATATTGAGTTGTGTTTAGTTTATCTTATATGGAAGTCCAGTAAAACTTTAGATGAGGAAAAAGAAAGAGAGCTACGTCGAGGCTCACATTTTTGAGTTATAGTACTTGATCGTATTATATCGATAATACTTACTCTATCAATGTCAAATCTGGCATTGAGAAGACACAAAGGAGAGGTTTTTGAAGGCAATTGCAAGATAGCAATGTTCTTGGCTTATATTCTTTGCTAGCAGAATATGATGAAGTCGAAGTCCTCTCTGAAGTTATCCTTCCCTGGGAGAGCTATAAAATATTTGAGTGCAAGAATTCAAAATGAACTTATTAGACTTCTGTCGGAAGCATTCACTTCATCTCTTGTTTGAAGGAACAAGACTATTCTGGTCTTTGATTTTAGGTTCTACCAGTGACGTAACACGAGTAGATCAGTTAAGCATTGAGGTCCGTTGGCTCCAGATAAAGGGTGATGAAGGTAACATGATAAAGACCTTCCTTGAATTTGTACAAATAACAGATTGTGAGGTTGAAAGCATTGCTAAAACAGCCAAAAGATTCTTAGAAGTCCTTGGACTACATTTTCTAAAAATAAGTTGCCAAGGATACGATGGTGCAAACGTCATGAGTGGAACGAATGCTGGTGTGTAAACATTGATAAAGAATATGGTTGATAGCCCTGTTCCATTTGTTCATAGCGGCAACCATAACCTGAATCTGATCATTAGTGACTCTGTGGGGGCAGTACCAGACAATGCTGACTTCTTTGGGACACTAAAAAATGGGTTTTTTTTGTTCATCATTGAACAGGTGGAAAGAACTCAGGGCTGAAAGTTTTGCAGGATCTTTAACAATTAAAAAGTTGTATGTTACAAAGTGGACTTCTCGTATAGATTCAGTTTGCGCTGTATGTGATAGATATGCACATATTATGAGTTTTAACCTTCATTAACTTGATTTCAAAAAACAAAAAGGAACAAGATGATGCACAGAAACTCAAAGAAGTTATGGATTCTTATGAATTTGTTCTCTTTATTGTTGTTTAAGTACAGATTCTACGGGCATTTGTCAAAACTTCCTGTGACTTGCAATCCCCAACAAATGACTTCACCGTTGCATCTCGATTGATACTTCACTCTATTTCAGAGCATATTGTCCTATTCGAGTCCTGTTAAGCAAACCGTGTCTGCTTTAGCTAGTGCTTGACATACAGTAGTTGATTTCAAGTCAAAACGTAGAAATAGAAGGCCTGTTATTGGAGCATTTGAGGACAATATTTTCAATGCCCCAGAACAAATATTTAAAAGCAATGCGTTTTTCACATCTGTTAACACTACCTTGATGAAGCCTAAGGAAAAGTTCTATGACCAATTTCTGGTTACTTCAACCTTTAATACTTCAATATTTTATTTGCGAACCGTCTAGCAAGAGCCACCAACAAAGACATATCCAACGCATCAAACAAATCACTGAGACTGTATCCAAAGGATTTTATAAAAGATTTAGAATATGAGCTGCGGGCGATTTCAGGCGAGTTTTGGGTGGAGATTAAAGAGGAAAGGATTAGCTGCAGAGTTGGTTGAGTTGATGTTGGAAACTCGAGACAGCTCGTCAGTCTACATACCTCTTTTTCTTCCAGCCACAATTCTTGTTACTTTGGCTACTAAAGAGAGATTTCGGAGCTCAAAAAATATTTGCTGTCAGCCGTGGCTCAAAAAAAATTGCTTTATGTGTCAATTCTTTCCATCGAGAACGAGGAAGCAAGGTTAATCAATAAAATGCAGCTAATCGACACTTTCGCCCAAATGAGTGCCCGCAGATATAGACATATCCTTTGACTTTGAGAATTTGCCTGTTATCAAACCTCTTCCCTGTTACGTTTTCAGCATCTAAAATTGTTCTGTTCCTTGTGATTCTTCAATTTTATCGAGTAAAGTATTTATCCTGCTGATTTCGTAATTTTTGTTTTGAAAAGAGTGTGAAAGGGCCCCCAAGAAAAATATTCCTCAGGACCCCAAACTGTTCCATCACGCCGCTGGAGTTAGCGCCTCTCTTTTACAGTCTTTATATATATAGTGGCTAAGAAACAACACAGGTTACTGATTTCTGACCAAAGCGAATTTTTTTACTTCAAAGACTAGCATGTCACCTCGTGTTCCTAGCTCTGTAATTTACCTGGCTGTTACTGACAACCCAGATGTGACCATCATATTTATTTCTCGATCTTACAGCAGCTGTTTTACTTGCCCCATCCACACTGTTTTCCTGACGTCCTCTAATGTTCTTGAGTATACGAAAAGCAAAATGACAAGTAATTACACGCATTTTCATAATGAATAAGTTCCTGAATGTTTAAAGGTAAATAATTCATCCGTTTATGAGCAGTTCTTCTTGAAGTTTGCCTTTCTATTTTGCATTTCTAAAAACATTAATCAACTCATAGCGGCTAGTTGCTGAGCGACATATGAAGTCAGTTAAACAAATAAAAGGACTTATATTAAGAATAACTTTTAGATAGAGCCTGAAAGCAAAAACTGAAACAAAAGATATCTTATACACCGCTTTAATGAAAGAATTGTCATTTGAATTCGAGATTACTTCATTTTTGTTGACGAACTTAAAACTTATAGAGCGTGTTTCTTTTTGCTTATGCGCCTGTCTTCCAATAGATACATATTCGAATTGAGACTTTCCTAATCTTCGTATTCACATTTACAAAAATAAACCTTGCAATGCCTGCTCATACAATTGTAAGAGGCTTTACCTTCGGATAACAAAATCAATACGGACGTCTCATTTTGCGAAAGTCATAAAGACCAAAGCAAGCGAAAGAGAGTTCCACTATACGCATGTAAAAGGAAACCTTAAGTTCCTTGAAACGCTCACTGGATTTTATTTTACTTGTAGGGTTTAATTTGAATTGGACTCTTGTTACAGTTTCATGGTTATAGATTATAAGCATAAGCAAATGCTTTCCATATTCACAGCCGTACGAGTCCCAACTTCTTTTTTAAACTTCAAGAGGCAAATAGGACATATGTCTTTGGGTTAAACTTGCAAGAGTTAGCTTTTTAAGGCTCAATCGTTAATGGATAGCAAATTTCGAAGTTGAAGAAGCTGAAACCGGCACTTGCTCAGTAAAAGTCGATTACACACGAGAGAATATCATAAATGCTTCTCATCAAAGCTGTTCAACAAGAACGATATCGCCAAGTAAAACTCTTGCTTGATGTAGGAGCCAATATAAACGAGAGAGACACGTTGAGGAGGACTGCTTTAATACATGCTTGTCAACTTAAGACAGATAAAAGTCGAATTGCACTTATAAGATTATTGATCAAACACGGCGTTCATGTCTTCGCCAAAGACAATACTGGAAGAAATGCTATTTCCTGGGCATGTTATCATGGCTATTTGGATGCCGTAAAGTGTATCCTAGCATTGTGTGATCTAACTGTTGTTGGTTTAGATGAGCCCGATAATGAAGAAAATTCTCCTTTAATGCTTGCCTGCATGTCTGGTAATCTGGAGCTTGTAAAGCTAATATGCGTTGAGTTAAAGCTAATCGGAGAGATGCTTTTCCTACGAAAAAAGAATTGGTATGGTAAAACACCTTTAATTTTGGCATTCGAGAAGGGACATTTAGAGATAGCGAGCTATTTATTGAAACTTGATGACAAGAGAATTGGATCAAAAGAGATAGTTCAGCATGTTTTTGCAAATCATAACCATAATAAAATTCCAAGGAAAGACAAAACTGATAAAGATCTTCTCTGTCAAATTATTCTTAAATTACCAGAAGATGAAAACACTTCTCTTGGAAACATTACATATCTTCTTATAACTAACGAGTCCTTCAGGAGCTTAGCTTTGAAGAATACAAAGGACGTTTCGGAGGTAGAGTCTTCTGGAAGGGCAGAAAGGGTAAGGCGAAGTCAAACGGTTCCTGACCTTCAAAACAAATCATTTGAACCATCACAGAAAGCTGCTGCAGTTTCTGTCAAGACAACAATGGTTTCTTTTGGCCAAGTTCATTTTGATACTCCCACTCCGAAGGCATTCTCAAGATTATGTTCACGAGAGTCTTCCAAAGATTTGTTACCAACCTTAATGCGTCTTCGTGTTGACCAAATGTCGAAAGCCTATAGGAAAAGTTTTACTCCGGTCACGATCGACCTGGATCAGGAAAGGGTAACGTTAAAAAGATCAACATCATTAAACAAAGCAAATAAACACGAATCATTACCAGATATCATGAGGCTAAGTCCCCGTGACCCAAGGATGAAAAGGAACCGAGGGCATAGCATCCATGTTTCCAAAGTGAAAGGATGGTCTGTTCTTAAAGATAAGTTGGATAAAAAGGACCTGCTTAAAAAACCTGTTGTAAAGTCAGCTAGTTGATAATCTGCTCAAGCTAATGCAACTGTTCATTACCTGAATTTGGGCTTGACATCTTGCATATCGATACTGAGGAGAGAAAACTGGGAAAGCAGTCACTCGATGTTTAATGAGAATGCATTAATTAATGTCAACTGGCAAGACGAAAATATAGCATCCTAACAATGCCTGTCTTATATTGATATTTTATATTGTTCTGTTTTCGTTACTTCAAGAATCCACGAAATCGAGGTAAGGCATATTTTAGCAAACGACATAGATAATAAGGTATTGGACAATTGTGGTGATGTAATACGAGTAAAACTACGGAGACATGGAGTCGTGTCAATTAAATACTTCAATGGGACATCAAAAAGTGAATTTGCAAAGCTACTGCCACTCACTCCATGCCATTATGATAGTATACGTGATGATAAATTCCCAATGTTACAAGGTAACTACACAGACTAAAAGATTAATGCTTGGCTAGGCATTCCTTTGGCTAAACGAAGTTTTCTACGGGTTGTCCTATCTGATTGAGTAATTGATATACAACAGTTCCATTGATGTCTTGTACTTATGAATGTACATGAGGTGAATCACATTTGTGACTTAAAGCTCTGTGCACGAAAAGCATTTATATTGGAAGTACATGTTAAACTGTTAGAGCGTAGTATACGAGATTCGAGTACCCAATTTGCGCAATTGGTTAAAGCTGCCAACATGACGTCTGCATTAGATAAACGTTATTAAATCAAATATGTAAACGTCTATCTTACATCCGATATCTTCCATGTTTAAAACAACAAAGCTCTCTGGTGGAGATTTCGTACTCGTATGGAAAAGAGTTTAACGCCCGCACGTTCAAGTAAACTGCGGGAGCACCGAGACTTTTCTCCATTCTACATGAGATATGTCCAGAAGTCCTCTTTGTGAAAAAAACTTATCTGAGTTTTTGGTCTCTATACTTGCAACAAAAGTAAAGTTATGATTGGGACCACGGTCAACCGGGTCTCACAATTTCCAATTTGACGCCTTTTCTACTATGACAAACAGCCCAATGCTCGAACTACTATGAACTCCACAATTAAATACCGAAATTTGTCATGTTGTTGTACTTACGTAACGTGGAATTGTATTATTACCAAGCACAGAGGACCGAGCTGAGTATCCGACAACCGGAAGCTTCTGGGACTCCTCAGAAAGTGCCTTCAAAAATACCTATTAATTAGACCAATATCAAATACAACTAGTAAAAACAAATCTGCACTCTTAATGTAACAAAACCTGCTGTAAACAAATAGAGATTACAGGGAAAGTCCTTATGGGATGTTTTGAAGTGACGAGACCTGAACAATTACCCTCTTGCCCTCTTTATTAAGTAAACCTGATTACAAGCATCTTTGCCTCTAATTTTTTCAAGATCAATTTTATTTCCATTCTCAATTAGATTTCATATTCTCATATTGTATCGCAAGGTGGCCTTAAAAGTTCTTAGTATCACGAGTCAAACACAACGATGGGTAAGACAAACTTCATGGCTTTTAATTTGTGCTTAGACTTTCGTCAATTTCAGACCTGTAGTATCAATCTAAACATCGATACAAGTAGTCATGTACGATAAGTCCCAAAAATCCAGGGACACTGCATTTTTCAATTCTGAATTTATCTATTACTCCATTTCTACCCAAAACAATTATTTTTTGAGAAAAGTGTAAGACTATAACGAAACTTCTATGAACGTGCTCATTTCAAGTGTCTGACAGAACAATTCGCCATGGTTTTAGAGGAGATGGGAGCTGAAGCAAAGCTTACTAGTTAGCAGGTTTTCTCTCAAGTGTTCCAGGGCTCTTTGGAAACTCATATAATTTTCGGTTGTCTTCCGCCTTAAGCTTTCGTCATTGTCAGACATATGTATTATCAAAATGTGTAAATAGATACAAATGGAAGTATAAATATATGCATGTTAAATATTTTGCTGTAAATATTTTGCTTCTATTCCGAATAAAGGAACTTTATTTAGATTTTGTTTGGAAAAACACTCGTAATGCAAAAAAATGGCGTCAGTGTTATTATCCAATGCTTTTCAATTTTGTAGTTGATCGATTTGATTCATTTATAGTAAAATAGTAAAAAGTTTGTGCAATCCTCAAAGGCAAAATCAAGTTTTGAAATACTCAACTGTCTGGCAGTAGAAATGAATGACTTAAATTTAGACGCATTCTCTGTTTTGCTAATCGGATCTGGGTTCCATAGCCCTAAACTTTAAAAGCCTTAACTAGTGGGATATATTGGAAGATAGTAGTTTGTAACGGATGAGTCTCCTAAGCGTCACTGTATTGTTACAACAAAGTAATCACGTGGCAAATACACGCGAATGTTAAGCAATGTTGTTCTCCACTTACAGTCCTCCAAGTATGACTTTCATTTATTATAACATATTATTAACTGTTCTGCGTGTCAACAAGAAAGGCTACTTTTCGCTTCAGTTATTTCATCGATCAATGCACGTGCAGAAACATAACTAGAAAACGCAAATCGTGGGGGAAAGATCTTGTCTCTCCCTTATTTCACAACAAAAATGAAAACGACAGTGTTAACTTGGTTGTTTCTCATTCACGCTAGTAAGTACCTCATCTCAATCTATACAATCCTGTTATAAACATTACCAGTTTCATGCAGTGAGTACAAAATGAAACGCAAAATAAAAACTACCACAAACCAATGAAATTAATTTACTGTAAGGCGGACATGGACATCAAAAGAGCAGACACATGCCTGCAGCAACGCGGAAAGTCATTAAAACTTAGAAAATCGTGAGCTGCGTTGAACAGGGCGTTGTTCTCAAAACGATTGACGGAAAGTCTTGAACAGGGATAGTATTAGAACAAAACAAAATTCCAGCAAGGGAGAAAGGGGTCTCAGAGGATCTTTACCTGGTGAAGTTGCATAATTGCTCCAGGAATTATAAATGTTACATGAGAGTTTAATGTACATTCTCACTACCGGCTCCCCAATCGTGCAGGACAGAAAATTCCAATCTATCATGGTCGCATTAGAGCCAACATGAACTGCCCTCGATACAAAATTAAAACAAATTCAATGTCTGCTGCGCTCCAGAGTCTTTTAAAACTGCTAATCAACTTCGAATTGCAGGACTAGTACGGAAAACTGTGCATTCTTAATTGAAAGTGAAATACCGTCGAAAAGGCAACTTGTCTCCGCAAATGCATCACTGTGGGTCACAATTTACAAATAACATTTAAGACATTACTTAAAACCGTGTACAAGTAGCTTGTATCGAATTTTATGTTCTTCCAAACTACACGTAGTTTAATGTTACGCCTTTAAAAGGCTACCGTAAACAAGCTACTCGTTTTGGACTTTGCGTATCTCTATTTGTGCTGAAAGTGTTACATGAAAGGCCATCACGGCTCTACATCACTTTTAAGTTTTCTTTAATAGACCTAAAGTGGGGTTGGCAGCCTAGTAATGAAGTGAGTTATACAAACCTAAAGTGTAGCCATGACTGTACAAAAAGTTTTTAACTTGTCGAGATGTTTTTTGCTTTCTAAACAACTTTGTGATTTAAGTGAAAGTATCAAAATAAGTATGTTGCAAAGCAAAAACAACAATTAAGAAAGGGAGTAGCAATCCCATTTCTCTTATGAAACTGCAAAATAGATCTTGCACTTTGTTTACATCGAAACTGTTCCCAAAATCAAAGTAAAGGATATAACTTTCAAACTGTTGAAAATGATTCATGCACTTCGAAGATGATTTCTGTATTGTCGTTTTGCGAACAAACCATTGCCATTTACAAAATAATTCGCTTAAACGAGCAAGTGGACTTCTTTACTGGTATACCATACTCGACTACAAGTAAATAATGTAACACAGTTACCACCTGAAGTGGGTTCGTGGCTTAAGACAATGGCCGTCTACACAAATCGATATCGAGACACTTAACATTTCAAAAACCACCATAAAATGGAAACAGACGTTAAAGGTGATTATTGGCTAAGCACAGAATCCGCTTCTCCCGACTACAAACCCAATTTGTTCCCAGTTAAGTTTCACAGCCTTAGGTCCCTATCATACGAGCTCAGTTGCCCGGGTTGGGACGATGAACAGGGTAAAGTAAGTAAGCTCGCTATCATATGAAGTTTTCCCAGCCCAGCCTGATGGTCTCCAGAATGTCACGTGGCATTTGCTAGCATTCCTTCCCTTTCCTGCAATTGCACTCGAACGATTTTCAGCCCGTTTTGTCGGGCTGGGCTATCACATTGAAAATCAGCTTGCTTAGCTGGGATCTAATTTGAAAAAGCGACATCCTGGGCCAGCCGGATTGTGATAGGATAGGGAGTTACGTTTTATGATACTTTGTCACTGAAAGTAAGATGTAATCATCCACCCGCACGTGTCATTTTTTAAAGAGCTACAGGTTAAGCAATATGAACATGGGGAATTGTGCAATCCTTAACTATTCACGGAATATCGGCGTCGCGGAAAGTTTCAGGACTCAATAAAGACAAAATATACTACCCTCCTTCTCTAGCTGTTGCAATAACAAAAGGCAGAAGCCTCTCTTTCCAATCCGGTGCTAAGTACTGTCAGTTAAGCAAATATCTGGTCAGCAGAGGGTTGGGCGATAAACAAATAGACATCACACGCCATCTACCACTTCCTCTTGAGTTGATAATATGTACTCTGTATGACTCATTTGCACTGAATGCTACTTCTTTCGGCGCCATTAATTAAGACGAACAATGAAAAAGTACGACAAAACTTTTGACAAAATACCCAGTCATTCCTTTGGACACAACACCACTATTAGTTCACACTATTATACTCTACTCCTGATAGCCATCAGTAACATCTTAAATGTCAAATCTTGGGTACATTCATTTTTGTTGGCTACGAAGTTGTGTTTACTTATATTCGGACGGACCGATGGCGGCAAAGAGGGCAGTTGAATAACTTTCATACCCCGCTTTAGGTTACACTTAGAAATGAATAGCGAGGCTGCAAAAATGTTATACATTAAACACAGGAACTTCACACTTTTTAAAATTATGGTAAGACCACTCCAAATTCTGAGGTAAGACACTGTTTGTAAATCCTCAGTAAGCCTTAAATCACAGTTCCAGTTACGAAATCTTTGTATCGCAATAATACTGTTTACCAGACAGCTCTCATCACTTAACTGCTGAAAGGCTTGAAAAAAAGAAAACTCGAAAGCAGATGATAAAATTTCATCGCGATGTTTTCAAATGAAATCAAGGGGCCATTCTCAAGACGGCTCTGTAATTTCTACGCCTAATGTTTGCGTTCAAAGCTTTTCCAGTTTCTCAATGCCTCCATAAGAATTAATTTTAATTATTTTTAACCTGCAAGATGCAGAAAACCTACAAACTAGTTGGCAATACAATAGCGATGCAGCAAGACTAGTGTAGGTTGGTGAACCACGGAATATAATCACAAAGCACAGCCCTTGACAAAAAATGTGGCAATGGCATAACACAGCACTCATGTACATGCTACAACACACAGCATTAATACGACAATGCAACAATACCATTCTATAATATACTAGTACAAACCGAGAGCATAATTTTTCATTTCACCGCCTCGCGGAATTAGTTACAAGCAATGCACGGCATTGGCAATACCCGTTCATTGATTCAGAAATACCATGAAAAATAAACACGTTTCCTCTTTTACTCATACTCTAAGATCTGTTTGTGATAAAACAGCAGGTACCTATAAAAAATAAAACAAAGTACGAATAAAATTGATGTCACAGCGACTAATGACGACCGACAAATGATATAACTTCGTTGTCATCGTTGATAGCAGTTCTAATGACAACCAAATCAAACACCTTCAACTCAGACTTCACCTTTTCTTTGACGATAAAGGAAATTGCAATTCAAAACTGATAAGCCAGAATAAAGAAATTTGCAACATAGGGCAGAGGGACTTGCCCATGGTAGCGAAAACAGGGTTCATGAGCTTCCAAAGATCTTGGGACAAAGAATACAACTCCCTCATAGGAGCATGCTATACTGGATTATTTCTACCTTGCTATAAATACCCAACCCCCAAAACTGGCGCTCTAGACATGGATGCAGCATGGATAAAACATGGAAAGGAACATGTAAGTAACCTTTACTGCAGACCCAAGGTAGCTAATTACCTTTACCTTTGAGCCTACTTTTTAAAAGCTTATTCATTAGGCAGTGGCAACATGTATCTACCAAACCAGCGATAGTCCTCATTTTACCGACCTCGTAATGACAGATGGCTGAATGAACCACTCCAAATGGTTCGAACTTTGGCATTTTGCTTGGGAAGCAAGACCAGTGCCACTAGATCATTGTGCCGTGAACTAAAACAGCACATTCATACACTTTCAAAAATATACCAGCAAATATACAAACGACATGAACCATAAACGGTGTCGAATTTTTTTTTGAAAAACACTAGTTTCTCTTCGATACTTCGCTATAATTTGTGTTGGTAATTGCCTTGAAGTATAAAGGATAATAAGATATTCAGGGCAATGTCCTTGATCACCTGTACAGTACTTAGCAAAAGTCTGTTTCGTTAAACATTATTCAGAGGAAGCATGGTAGACAGATAGCGATGCCACAAGTTACATCGGAATCAGTGAATCTGACTTTCAAATTCAAAAGCGCGAAATTGCCGCGATAACGTCATTTCAAACATTCGTCGTCGGCGATGTCAAATTTAAATTGCCTCGCTCTATTTTTAAGGCAATAAACATGGAAACGGATAACTAACAGCACAAACATACCCTTCGCTGTTTAATACATCTTGTAGTGTTGCTTTCGTGATCCATGCATCGTCACATTTAAACCACTGGTAAAATAAAGACAAGACAGTAA
Organism: Chironex yamaguchii; assembly: GCA_024741275.1. Lineage (NCBI taxonomy): Eukaryota > Metazoa > Cnidaria > Cubozoa > Chirodropida > Chirodropidae > Chironex > Chironex yamaguchii. The sequence continues at coordinate 25,516 of JANTCA010005165.1, forward strand.
CAAAATTGGATATGGATTGACAAGACTCGCATTATTTATCTATGACCAATATCAGCTTACGTCATATACATCATTTCTTACATACAATGTAAAGGCTACATCAATAGTTTAATGGAAGTAACCAGGATTCTCATCCAAAATCATAGCTTAAGCGCTAGAAAAAGTAACACGCCATTTTGAAGATGATACAACACAACAAATATATATAAAAGATACGGCTAATATGGAAAAATATCTTTCGTGTAACACACAACAAAATTAGCATACTACGTCACTCCATCCGTAGTCATTTAGGCCCATGCTTAACTGCGACATCGATGTTTTCGAATCACTGTCGCATTTATATTCTAGTAAACAGAACAAACTCAAAACGACTTTTAATCAAACAAGCAAACAAGAGTGCTAAAGCAGCCTCCCCCCACCCGCCAGAGATGCAACCAGCAAACATATAGGAAGCAGGTAAACCTGCGTTTATTCCCGAAGACCTCCATCTTAGTTTTCCTTCCATCTGTCAATCCGTTAGGACAGCCCGGCTTCATTTCAAGACGTAGTTAATGAGAGCCATTAAAGCTACTGGCTTATTAAGCCTTATTAGGCCTATTAAGCCAACCAGCCAACAAAAAATAGTTATTGAGTCATCCGCTCCCGTCTATTTCTCTACAAACCTGCCATGCGCAGTAGGTAAATAGATTGATCGCACTAGACAACAAGTAAAAACAAACAATCATATTAGCAGAAATGAAAGAAGCAAATTTTAACTCCAAATATTCCGTTCAAGATATTAACTGAAAGAAATTAAACCTCAAAATTTCGACATACTTGATCCTTCTTCTGTCGAATGAAACATGTGTAATGTCCTACTTCTAGTGTACCACTATGATTTACAACAGCAAAAAGGGAATATCTACGAAGATAATTGAGGCTAATCCCTTAATAGTTGATTTATACAAATCTCGTGATGCAATAAGTGAAAACGAGGTTCTACTATAACTAAGATACTTAGGAAAAAGTAATTTTACTCCAATCTACGCGACAGCTGTTTCTACATCTCAACACATTGTAGAGAACCTCTTCTACACTTGGACAGTCAGGATAATAACAAAGTCGATAGTCACAATTAAAAATAAAAGTAGGGTTAAACGTAGGGAGTATTTAGCACGAAGCACGATTTACCCGACAACGATCTCCACTACAATTTATTAGACTACGCAATATTTTAATACACTTGAGTACTTGAAAAATCTTTTTGAGGTACAAAAGTTATGCTAAAACGTTTGCGACATTGCGCTAAAGTCATAATCAAAAACTTTTTTGCTCTGACACTCGTACTCCGAATCATCAGGCAGTAAAGTATAGATATATGGCAACCTTTTTAAAAGAAGCGTGGATCGAAACTAGTCAATCATAAAAATTAGAAAAAACACAAAACCAAAATGAAAATACAAAGCAATATTGGAAGGGTCTTAGTGAAGAAAAAAAGTATTTTTGCCTACAGAGTCCTGATTTCTTGTTTTAATGAGAAAAACTCAAATCATTTTCCGGATTCCAATCAATTTTCCGAAAAAGCTTTCATTTTTTTTAGCGTAATGCAAATTGTCAAGGCGAGATTTCAGTATGATATAATACTCTATACTACACTAGTTAATACTATACCATACTATATTACGTTATGCTATGCTATATTACTCTAAATTATACCATACCATACTACACTATGCCATGCTATGCTATGCTATGCTATACTATGCTATACTATAATCTATACTGTGCTATGCTATACTATACTATACTAAACTATACTATACTATACTATACTATACTATACTAAACTATACTATACTATACTATACTATACTATACTATACTATACTATACTACACTACACTATACTATACGCGGCTTTGTCTCAGTATACCAATCTACTCTAGTATACTAAAGAATAACATGCCATACTACACCATCTATACTTACTTTATATACTACATGATACCTTACTCTGCTACACCATACTATACTATAACACCAAACATCCAAAACTTAATATTTAAATCTTAATGATTAGTTTCGATCATGGTATAAATAGAAAAATGACCACAATTTCAAAAACGTAAAACATAACAGGCATAACACTATCACATACTTATTGTCCAGTGACAAACAAGAGCTGCACATTTCTGTCTTCTTTTGGGCTTTTCGATGCCTTTTAAAACGAAACAACATCGAAGATGGCATAAAGAAGGCAAACAGAAGAACGAAAAAGGATGGATGAGACAGGAACGGGTTTTTTCGAGCTCTTTGTATAAACCCTTGTCCGTAAAAAAGAGTAATTAAAGTTGTGTGTGACAGTTGCATTGACAGATTTTTGTTGGCAACAATGAAGTGCCGCCAACAATGAAGTGCCGCCAACAATGAAGTGCCTTCATGCCAAGCTTAGGTTTACACTAGCAGTTGCAACTGGCGAAGAGGTATTGTGACAAGAAACCATGATCCCTAAGATAACACACACGAATAGGGACGAGTTATAGGTTTACATAGAAAATGACAGCAGTGGAAAAATAAAGCTAGTCAATGAAAATATAACTTCTGCCAGTGAGGCTCTACCAATGATAGATGTGCTTACAGACTTTGCACAAATAAATTTCAGAGGGAAGAACTTTTCGCTTCATTAAACAAAGATTGTGGATTCTTTCATGATAAAAAATCTAAAACAAGACTAAAAACAACCCCCAGGACTACTATTTGTAAATATTGCGCATTTAAGCATTCTATTTTCTGGTGAATACCTCAGCAACGACACAGTTCTACGATTATAAGTTATAGGCCGATGAATACCTTGTTATTGATGAATAATCGACCACGTGCAATGATAAAATATGATGTTGTCAAATGTACAACAGTAGCAAAACTCATGTGCTCGATGTTACAGTAAGAATGGTTATACTTATAAATTACACTTAAAATACAATAAGGTGGATGCTTACGACGATGCCATAAATGGCGTCATATCCAGTTCTTCGGGAAAGGGAATGAATGTAGAAATTTTCTTCGATTTCTTTGAGTGTTCGAATCTCTACAAAAAAAGTTTACAAGAGTACATACTGGACGTAGATTGGAAAGCATAAATACATAAACACAAGTATTGAAGCACGGATAAAAAAGAAATACAGGGCGTGGTAATATCTAAGGAAGATGAGGTGAAAAGACACGAGAAAAGGAAAGGTAGGCCTAATAGATGGATGTTGTAAAAATACAGAAAACGAGGACAGGTATTGTAATAAGCTCTGAATGAGGGAGGGATTGATGGGTGAAGTAAAGACGCGAGTGGAACGGTATACAAGCGGGGGAATGGATCGATTTGGGAATGGATGAATTGGTGGCGGGATGGATTGGTCTCACAATGGATTGGGAAAAGGGTAGATTTGTTGACAAAAGAATTAAAAAATTGGCGAACTGATGAATTGGTTAGCTACTGCAAATTAGTTATAGGACGATTAACTGAAATAAATCAGTGCGGGGACAGATTGGTGAAGAAATAAACTGGTGGAGGGATACACTGGTCGAATTTTTTATGTTGTTACTTTTGTCTGTTTACGTTTTGGAGTGCTGGTTCTGCCACACTTTGATGGCCCCGTAAATTGTGGCTGATAAAAAGTTCGAGATTCCTCAAACGTGTCTCGGCTTTGCTCACATACATCTCCAGTGTCAAGTTCGTTCAACATTCCTCTGAAGTTTGTCATTTGGATAATTGATCCAGAAATAAGTATTTCCCCTTTGAACGTCAGTATTGAATAAAAGGTATACTAATTTGCTTCCAGGGTAAATTGATTAGCAAATCAGTCAGCTGCGATCAAAATTATTGACAGGTGTTAAGAGGTATGTTAGGTTGATAGCCTGGAACACAGAATAAGAATGGGCAGAAGGGGCACTCGTATATTTCCAGTGAAGCGAGGTTAACATGTAAACAGTTCGGAAAACAAATAGTTTCCCTGTGAAAATGTTCAGATTGCCGCCACAAACATCTTAATAATGTCATGAAATTCAACTAAAAGAGCAGAATCGGGAAAGCGACCTTCAAAAGGGGTGTATTGTGCTGCAATTAACTGTAACACTAATGCAACTTCAAATCAGGAGCTCAATTTTTACTATTTTCTCTCAGACCCAGTCATGTGAGTGAAGGAAAAAATCCACACTCCTGTCGTATTTTATATATATTTTACCAGTTTGATCACTCTGGTTTTAGACAATATTTTGAGTATTTCAGCTCTCAAAATTTACTGTTATAGATCAAGAGAATGGTTGCAAAATTCGCGACGTTTGGACTTAGGTGCAGAGTACCTTAGCAGAAATTGTTATATTTGCTCAACACACTTTGAAACAGAGTTTCTACCAAAATTTAAGAATGCATGTTCCAGATTATCATGCAATGCAAAGCCACCCTTGTTTGATGTCCCAAATCGTCCTCCAAGCATTGGTTTAGCCGTAGGGATGAAACATTCCTGTCTTCCAAAACAACTTGTCCCTTCCTCGCAGCTTCTTTCCAACGATTCGATTTTTCTTGTTATGAAAAAATGGGCGTAACCTCAAATTGAAAACGAGTTCTAACATGTTCGCCTTTGTTTTGAAAGGCTTCAAATATAACAAAGGGACAGCCGAGAGTGTCCCTTCTACTTATTCTTTAATATTCTGTAGTCTGGAATTCACAATTTTTTACTTTACACCCTACTGTGTTGTCCAGAAAATAAGGTGTTTGTGTGGATGGGCCCTATAT
>JANTCA010005176.1:0-30277 GCA_024741275.1 Chironex yamaguchii
TTCTGATGTTTCATACTCTGAGGAGTGTCAGACGAAAAAAGCTTTTAAGTATGATTTTAGCGCAATGTCGCAAATTTGCAAGGCCATTCCTGTGTGAGTATGTACATACCTACCATATCCATCATATTGAATTAACAACTCTACTTAACTTATAACTCAACTTATTGACTTGGGCAGGTAAGTAAACAAGTGTCAATAGAAACAGAAATATTTTCAGTGTTGTGGCCAAGTATTTTTGGGGTCCCTTAAGTTGAAAATATCACACTTTACTCCCTCTGAACCAGTACAACAGGTAAGAGACATTCTACAGTCTTATTGGTTATGTCCTAGCCCCATGACACTACACTTTAATTTATTTATTACAGCCCACTCTGTAAAAGAGACAACTAGATATTACAAGTCTTTCAAAGAGTTATTAAATTTACCAATTCATTTCCATGTCTTTTGCTAAAGAAAAGTAGACAACGCAAAAGAGAACACAAACTTTATAACTGCAAAAGATTAGTATAGCCCGTCAAAGGTTTTCTTCCCAAATTTTAACAAAAATTAAGGAAGTTTGAAATCAGGAAATTAACTTTCAGAAGTTCGTCCTGCCTCCAATACACGGTGTTTGTTGGGAAATTTCGGAAAGTACGCTACTTAGCCGATCGGTTTCAATATTGTACGTATTTAATTGTAGGATGTGTTTTCCAAATATTGATTGATATTTTCTGTGGATCATCTATGAAAAGCAATGCTTGAAATCATGACCGGATCCAGCCGAAAATCTGACTTATGCATAGGTTGTCATGTATTGCATGCCACGCCCTTTTCCTGGGTAGCGCCTAAAGGTTTGTAAAATAGCTTAAGGCGAAGGAATTGTGCGGCCCATAACAATAAACAAAATGCTCATCACCATTATTAGAATGGCTGCAATGCCTCGTACTATGGGAAAACATCTAGAAATTTAATTACCCGTTACAGACAAAACTTGGGAATTGATGAAGCTGGTCGTGTGATCAAAGTGAACCCATCTGCCATTGGGCAGAGCATTAACCAGTCAGGTCACGTTTACAGTAGAATATTAACACGCAAATAACTCATTCATTTTCATTCTTTTGGCTATCATTTACATAATTCATATTTTCTTTCGTTATTCAATTGCAATGAAATCATCGTATGGTATAGACTTTTCAAATTACGTGATAAGTTTTAACACCTTGCTTAACTTTTTCCGAACTGTCTGTGCAGTAATTGTTGTCTTTAAATTAGAGTATTTTGAACATCGATTCATAGATACAGTCGATAGTAAATTATGAAGATGTATAATCGCACAGTGGCTTGCATGAATGAGATATATGAATGAACCGTGCTTTACGGGCACCGCTTTCTGAACAAAATTTCTCTTGTTGTTGTCGAGGTTAGAAAAAGCATTGTGGAAGTGAGTTAATACTTCAGCACAATCTCACACCTCTAAAACTTTTTAAAAGGGAAAGGTGTTAGAATGTTAATTCGAGCCCTCACTAAAATGCCTGCTGTCAGAATATCACTCATGCCTTAGTGCTAGCTGCGAAAAGCAAAAAACTCAGTAGTGAGAACAAAGCCCGGGATCCATTTCCCAAAAATTCTGAAAATTCTGACTGGCCCATACTGTATCAGGATGGCCTTACCCAGTACGCCTACTGATGTCGAAATCCTAACACTAAGTCACACTCACTTTTCTGAGATTCATCTTTCCCATGCTGCTTGTTGATGCAACTTCCGTAGCGAAACATGCATCATGCCTCTACATGCTTGCTTTATGCCCACTATAGCCTAGAACCTGAAGCCATGCTATCGGCAATTGCCCTGCAAACTCTCTGCAACCAACCTCCACAGAAAAAAGGTTCAGCTACCCATCCAGCTCTTTTACAATATGACAAAATATCAAATAATAACAATAAATGCAACCTTTATATTACTTGCTGTGAACCTAAAATAAATGTTCTAAATATCTAAGAAACCAGTTAAAGTTTAGAAGAATAAAACATACAAGATGACTTACCCAGAAGTTTCTCAGCGTTACATGAAAAGCTTAGTAGTGCTCAAGACTACTTAGTAAATCATGGAGAAGGATTTCAACACAGCATTCCCATGATAGGTATATTAGAGTCATTTTGAAGTATGGAAAATATATTTTGTTAGGTAAACTAAGAGGAATTACTGCATGATTGCATGCCAATAACTGTGAGCAGTGGCTGCTGGTGGTAATTTGCTTAAGTGGGGCGATATCTCTGATAGGCTTCCAAACGTTAAAGCCGTTCCCTGTAATTTCTTGAGATAACGGGCAGATTCAATTTTTCCCTTGAAATAAGGGAAAATTGTCTGATGTTGCCGACAGTCATTATGAACTACGCATACCCAGATGCCAAAATATCGGGTGAATTTTATCTTGGCCTTGCTGTTCACGGTCAATCACTACAGTAAAAGTAGAATGCAGCCCTGTGATCTGCTTCAAGCCAACCGTCAGTTAACTTTTGACATGCGTTGACAGTTGACGCTGCAGAGAAAGACAATGGAAAATCGCGGGAAGTCGTTTTGACTAGGAGTGACGAAGTTTATCAATCTAGAAAATAATGTGATAGGGAGGATATTCTCTGCTTTTGGATGGTGGGGTAATGCCCATGGGGCAATGCCCCCCAGCACCAGCCGCCACTGACTGTGAGTAATACATGACTAAGCTTACCTAGTTGGGAAGTGTTTATTGACTTATCTACCTGAAACACAGCAGAAATGACCTAGATCTTGGCAAAAAGCAATAGAGTCAGACCTAGACTTGCGCAGCTTACAGACTTCAATAACTGCAGTGTCAAGCATGTTACAAGTAAGCAGATTGCACTGCAAATATGTAGCAATTTATGCTGTAACAAGTGAAACAACATAAGGAAAATGTTAGGCAATAAACGAATTAATCAATATTAGGAAGCTCGCTGATACAGTACAAGATGTTTCACAAAGAAGGAAGAAACACTGGTATATAAAAAAGGACCAAACTGGTAAATAGAAAATATGGAGGCAGGGGCCCTGTATGACAGTTATGTGTGTAACAGTCGTCATTGGATAAAACAGTTATTAAGCCTTTTGGGTTATGTTTTCTGCTGTCATAGTAATTAGCAAAACGAGGTAAAATCAACATGGTGCATGAAAACTGAATACTTTCTGAGCAACAGAAATACCGATGGCACGGACTCGCAAATGGACTTCTTAAGGTTATAAAAGATTTCTTGCGTGTTGAGAGATTATAGTTTAGCATAAATGAGTTTGCAAATTGCAAATCTGTTGCATGGGGATACGTTGACAAGTCCTTCAGATTGGGGACCAATAGAAAATACCAGGCAAGTTAAGTCAGAGCCAGAATTTTTCAAGCCAACCGATGTGTTCACTGCAAACGAGTGTGATACGGTATCATTGCCCTCATTCGATCCGACAGTGAAACATCCTGTGTTCCACTCGTATCAATTTTATGAAGAGACAGAGTTTTACAACAGACTTCAGTCGTTAGAAGAAAATCCAGAATTTGCCGCCGATGTTTCGAGAATAAGAAAAAGCAGCAAAAGTGTGGAAAATTGCGACGCTGGAGATTTTAATGCTGCAACTCGGCACCCGGCATGCCTAGGTTATAAGCTCTTAAAGGACGTCATACCGTCAACTACATCGTATTTCGAGGAAATAACGTCACCAAAAACATGTAAGTGACCATTTCGTGCCGGCTGAAGTTTGTTAGTGATAATCTACATTTCCTGCTTCTTTTATAATAGTTGGTTTGGCCTCGACGTCGTTTGGTTATTTACCTAGTCATTAGTGACATTTTAACTTTGATGGCTTGTAAGTGAAAGTAATAGCTCTACTTTAAAATGATTTTAATCAAGAAAACCACGTCATGGTCTTCAGGTTTTGGCTTCAACCGTATTTAGTATACTGATATATGGTTGAGGCCCGTTATTGTTAGTTAACATTCTACCGACACCTGCACTCAGATAGCCTTGTAATGGCATTGCCATGTACGAGTACAGTATTATGGTATTCAGCGGCGGATACAGCTTAAATTTTAAAGGCTGCTGAAGTATCTGATAATGTTTGCAATTCCACAATCGTCAGGTTCCAAACCAAGTGAAGATATCGTAACTGTTGCTACGTGGTTCTAACGAACGCGAGCCCACATAGACATTTCAAGGTAGGCATTTAAAGGGCTGCACTTGCACCCCAGGACACTCTGCTCGTGTGCCTATGGCCGCGGGAAATAGGTCGCAGGAGTACCTGTGTATGAAACATACCCACTGATGGTATTAATAATTAGTATGCACTATTTACATCTTATTATTTGTAACTTTACGCTATCATTCTTTAGATACAGCTGTTCCAAAAATCTCCTGGTAAGACAATTAAGGGACAGTGCTTGATTAAGTATAAAAAGTGATATTGGGTGAAAATAACTACTACAAACATTCAAAACCATCATCAGCCAAAACAACCAAAATATCTTAAGCAAGACAGGACAAACTAACCCAGGACATCCAACTTGTAACAGAAAAGAGAGAGCCAACTGCCTGCAAAATGGCAAATGGTTAATAGTGGAATCATTTACCAAGCCAGAACTACCACCCTGAATATGAATGAGGCAAAATATTTATGGGTGCCTGTGCTACCTGATTTAAGGATCGCTTTAAAAACCACACTAAACCACTGAAATAGGATTACCAGTTTGAGCCCAATTGGCTCCCACTTAGTGCAGCTATTGCGGTGGTTGATGAGAGCTGAGTGAAGAGATAAGTGAATTAACAGAGGCCCAGGATCCATTTCAGAATGGTCAGAGGGTGGTTTGACTAAGAGTTTGTGGATCCTGACCTCTATTAATTCTCGCAATAATTCTACAAAACACTAATAGTATAAGTGTTATCACTGTTAATATCTTTTTGAAGAATTGAATGGGTGTTGTTTAGTTGCCCCAGTCATTTCCCAGCTTCCTGTGTAAGTAAAAAGCTACCATTACAATACATCATCAAAAAGTGTGCCATCATATAGTCCATGCAGGCTTTATTTGACAAATACTGTACTACAGGTGTTCTAATGTCAAGTTTAGTTCTTGTTTCATAATGGTTATATTATAATGGAGACCACCAGAGCTTCAAGCCAGGGTCTCACAGCTAAAAAACTGAACAACTGAATTTTATTCAGTCTTTGTCTATTAGTGTGTGTTTGGCACCTCTACAAGGTATCTATTTATCACCATTTACACTAGTTTCAGGTGGACATAGACAGGTGTTCAAGTGTAATGAGCATTGCTTAAGTTATGTCTGTGACCACCAGAGCTGACCTCTCCTCCCAGTTTATTTTTATGCATAGATAAATGGTGTTGTATTTGTATATATTTTGACAAATGCGATTTCAGCATTTTCCCTGTTTTATGATTTTACTGACAATGGTGAATTTTTATTTAGGTCCTGCAAAGGAGTTTGTTGAGACATACATTTTTCCTATACTACTTCCGGCATTGGAAAAAATGTTAGAAGAAGCCAGAAATCAAAATGTGTTTGAGGTATTTTGTTAATGATCAATGATTTTTGGTTTTTATATCAAGTGTTGCTTAGTTTGTCTTTTGTCATTACTAACAGATATGCAGTGTTGACTATTGTGATCTGATGTTTGAAAACTAATTAGATTATCTATCCATGCATGCTGCACCAATCATCTTTTTCTTTACATACCTAATTTTCTCTTCATTGCAGATATAATATAATAAAATAATCGTCCCATGTTTACAAGTTATCATACTTCACTTTTTTGTTATTTACTCTCAATGACTATCTTTCTGTCTCAAAAATTTGAACCAATTGTTTCATAGCCATTGATATTTCTTTTGTTACACATTGCTCTTAGCAATCATCTCTATAACCATAAGTAACTTTATTTAATCCACTTCTTGTTCTAGTTTCTCCATTTCCAGCTTCCACAACTAGACAAAACAATCCATCCTGTGAGAAATACAGTCATGCCTGTCAAATCCCATTATCACAATTTTGATCAAAATAGCATGCCCTGTCTCATGTTTTCTTCCGCCATTACGTTGGTTCCTAGAAACTAGAATTTCTTTGCATTCTCAATCTACTCAGCCATAATCCTGTCTTGCTTTCTAAATGTACACATCCTCAGTGTATACATCTTTGATTTCCTAATCTGTTTTGTACTTAGCATTCAAAATATTTCTGCAATATGGCTCAACTTGTCTTTGTTGTTAGCTTATCATGTTGACTCATCAAAGTGAATAGTTTGTATTGTTCTTGCTACCTGTTCCTTCTAGGAAAGCTTTCTATGTTTTTATGATTATAGTACTAGCTGAACTGAAAAGTATCGGAGAGAATCCATATGACTCTTTTCGAGTGTTCTCAAGACATTCCATGCATTCCATGTTAACAAACTGGGACCCAGTCTCCCTGGTTTTTGCATTTGATGGTTGTATATGTTGCTTCTGAAAACACTTTTCTGAATCTGTCCCCCTTTTTACACACAGAGAAGGCGAACAAAGTTTAATGGTTGTGATTTTTTAACAGAATATTTGTACAGGTAAGTTGATTTCTTTGTGTAATTAGATCTGGCCTTATTTTTCCTGGAAGCAATTGCTCATGATCATATCAGTGCATAGGAATGTTAAACTGCTCAAGCAAAATGGTAAACCTGATTACCAATTTTGGACTTTTTTCTTTAAAAAATGCTGGAACTGGTTTTTGTACAGCAATGAGTCTTGTATAATGTAAGCAGAATACATTTGCAGTCAAGCTGTCCGTGTTAAAAACTCAGGTGGTCATAGCCAGAAGTTTACTTCCAATGAACCCTATTTTTGTGTCTTTTCCAATGGCTTTTTAGGTGTTACAATAAGATGTTTATGATATTACACAGTGAATATTACCAATGATACTTTTATTGCTGATTTGCCTTAGACATAATCCAGCTTATTCAGATAGGACAGAAACAGACCTTTGGGACATTCCATTTGTGCAACGGATTTTAGCCGAAAAGTAAGTGTTAAGCTGCAAGAAATGTTGCAGTTCCTCAAACCTGTGCAATTCGATTAAGATCTTTTGCAGTGAATAGTCAATGCAGCCATAATTACCAACTTTAAATTCTAGTTTTGTATTACTGTGAGCTTACTAACCCTCCACAGCTGACAGGTTCATATGCATGTTTCAATTATCGAAATGAAAATGATATAACAGCAACTGCTACACTGGTAACCTGTGCATGTTATTTTGTGATATTGACTGTTTATACTTGTTGACTAATGTCTGCCAAGTCCCAGTGGCATATGATTACCATTTGTCCAAACCAGATCTTGTCATGGTACTATCGGCATCATGTTTGCCTCCTTTCATTGCTGGACAAAATATTGAAAATGCATGTGATTATATTGTAAAGGAGATAAATCAAGAAGGAAGTATACTTGTTTTCTAGACTTGAATTCTAAAGTTATTCCTTTTTGAGCAATGACATTACATCAATCCCAGCCTTTGCGCTAGCTCCATATTGAAGTATCTTTAATCTGTCTTTGTTTGTGTTCAGTCTTTCAGATTTTAAACAAAATATTCTATCTTTGACTTTTAAAAGCAGTAGCCCTAATACAGGTTGCTTAAATTTTTGCCATCGCAACTAATCACTCATTTTTTAACAGTTAAATGAATGTTGCAGACCATGAACTGCCCCCAATAATGCCATTTGCCATATTTGCACACATTCTTTGTCCTCATTTGGTGATCCTTTGATTGGAGGTGCCTGGCCAGTCACCACACACCAAGCCTCTTCTCTTATTTCAAATTTTAATGGTGTTACCAAGTTGGCATTCTTTTAACTAAGTGCTCATTTTTGGTTTGGTTCCCAATTTATAGGCCCAGGCCTCCATTGCCACTATCTCTGCTCCTTACTGAGGAAGAAGCAGCTGTTATGATTCAGTCTTTTTGGAGAGGGTATCAGGTAATATATGGGTTACATCACATTGCTTGCATAAAACAACTTTGTACCAATGGGTCATCTACCTTGTTATTGACTTTCAACTGCCAAAATTCTGGAAAACCATTTTCAGGTCTGGTCATTTAGCTGACCAGTAGTTTATATTGACACATTGACTATTATCATACAATTTTGCCATTTGACAATGAATACTCCAATCTAGAATAGAATTAACAAAAACATAAGAGTTATGACACATAATAATAGTTCTTGTGAAGTGTGTGTAAAAAACACAGAGAGAAAGTTATTAAAATACTGTGCATAAAAGAAAAACATATTCCTGCTGAAAAGTATCTTAAGCTACCTTCCAAAGAGAGGGAAAAGAATGAAATGATCAAAATTGATACTTTTTCCAGACATATTTCCTAACACTAAATTATCTTAAGTCTTATGGGAACTGTGAAAATTTTTGTGTAACAGCTTAATAATGATGATCATGGCTTTTTAGAACTAACTGTGGTCAACAATAGGGGAAATATGTGTTTAAAATGGAAGACTATTTTGCAATGATTTTATCTATTGTGGGACTAGAGACTTGGTTTTGATACGAAAAGCTATATTTCTAATGCTCTATCTGTCTGCATTGGTTTTACAAGGTTTGGGGAACTTTGACTTTTTTGTAACATACCAACTAACGATATCTTCATAAACCACAACTGATGTGGAAAACCTCATGAGGAAACCCAGTTATCATGACACTTATTAGTGCAATCCATTTGAAAATTTGAAAACTGAACTTCTGACATGACCTTATTTATTTGTTGGAAGTTTGCCCTCTCTTTGTATTTCTTTTAAATCTTATTCTGATCATATTTATGTCTAGCAATGTCTGTGTTCTTATCTTCATTAGGCCAGGAAGGATCCTGAAATTCAGGAGCTTAGACAGTACCAACAGGAAATGAGAGAGGTAAGATAATTCAGGCTTTTTTATTGTATTTCTTATCTTCACAAAATTGTGGTTGCATTTATTGTGGTATCCACATTGCCATCTTAAATTCAATTTGAGCATTCAGTTCGAATTCCTAGCTTAAGCAGATGCAGAATGCCATAACAGATGTAGTTATTTTATTCTTTTGCAAGTAATCCTAGACACTGAAAGCAAGACAAATGCTTTGGACAGCTCAAGTTTCTACTTAGCTGTTCAAGGCTGTAGCAAATTAAACTTATGGCTTCCATTTCACAAAACATAAAATGTACATTACGTTTCCAGCCAAAAAAATATTCCTTGCATTTAACATATGCACAGGGGCAGCTGGGAGTAACATTCTTTAGGTATTAGATTTATGAAATTATGAACAACATGAAAACGAGAGATTTAGTTAAGAAAAGACAGGTGATAAACCTGATAGAATGTTGTTAAATGTTGTTACACATGCCTATGTTTGAGGTTTCAAAGAACAGTCAGACAAAAGGGTAGATTAACTTCAATTTAAACAGGAGCCATAGTACGAAAACGAGTCAATGTTTAAGGATTTGTCCAGATCAGGTGGAGTAATGATTTGGTACTTTGAAGTACCCTTATTTTCTAGAGACATTCTTTCTTGTTGACATTGCTTTCAGGAAGAATACGACATCACTTTTCGAGTATCAGAATTCTGGCGCAGACATCCTGTCGAAGAACCGGATGATGATGGTAGTGATAAAGTGGACACCGTCAATACAGGTGGTTCATCGGAAGCTGCTAATGGAAAAGATTTTGTTGATAACCAACGTTAACTTAACACCAACAAAATAATTCAAGAAAAGTTCAAGTTGATGAAAAATGCTCAATTTATATGCAAACAAAAGTTTGACTGTCAGAATCTATTAACTATATCCAATTTGTAAATATGTAAAAGCGTTGAGGCACATTTTTGACATTCTAAGACTAGTCACTCGTTTTGCTCTACTTTCTGTTTTCTCTTTTGGTTTGCCAGTGTGATTTGATCTTTTCTTTATGCAACATTTGATAGAATAGCTGTAGTCATCTAATTTTTTGATCACTGACTCGCCTGAAGATCAATAGGATGAAGCTCCAAAACCTGGTATCATTATGTGTTCCCTTTGCCTTGCATAGACTAACTCTGATGAATCGAGTCGCCTTGTCTTTCTAAGAGGAGGAGTTCATGGTCGTTAATTATACTTTATACTTGGGTCAATTGTTATTATTAGTAGTAAGTAGTAAATTAGCAGTTTGTATTGCAGGGACTCTGGGCAACACTAAAGCTGTAAGTGTTTTAATGTATAGTTGTCTTTGGACCCCGACGATATATAGATGTTAGGTTCAAAGGCCAGAAGAATCATCCAAAACTTTTGAAACTTTGAACATGTAAATTCGTGAGATAGACCTAAAGCAGTTCGAGATACATTTCTCTATAGTCTTCCTCATATTGGAGTTTCTCTAATAGCCTTCATATACACACCTATTACTCTAGACTATTAGTGACCATTGTTGGTGCATTGACAAGTTGCTTATTTACCAAAGCTTTTGAAAAACTAGGAGTCATATGGTTACGAATAGAAGACTGCATTTTGCACCGGTGCAATTTGATCTAGGTTACGATTAAATGATGTATTGCGAAATACTACGCATTGTAGTGGAATAGAGGTCTTCCACGACTAACTCCGTTAGCGCATAGACAGAAGTAAAAGGTCATTACAAAAATAGTCTAATAATCCCCTTCTTGAATTATCGATCTTATAGAGCGGGCTTATCCGAGAGGAGGGGTTTGTTGCAAAAATTTATTATTTGAGGGGTGCCTATTGGAGAGGGGGGCTAAAAAGAAAAGGGTGTCTAAATAGAGCCTTTATATTCGAAATTAGAAAGGTTGCTAAATACTCAAGGCTCCCACATGTGACCAATAGTTCTTTAAAGTATTGTGGAACTGTGTTTGAAAAACGCAAGTGTCCAACCAAAGAAGGGAATAAAATTGTGTACTGTCCAATTTTACTGTCGAATAGGAAACGAACCGTAGCATGAAAAATGAAATTGTTTTCTACTCTGTCTAAGTACTGTATGAAAGATAAGGCAGTGGTCTAGTATTTTGTAAGACTTGCTTAATTATAATCTACCTGATCACAATATGTGATCCAGAGAGAGTCTTCAATGTCACAACTTTGAGACAATGCCCAATTTATAAACGTCAAGCAGTATCTAATGTGTTTAATTCTCCAGTGACTTTAATGGACGTAAACGAAAAGAAAAGTAATTCAAGGATGTCATGTACGCTAGTGTATAAGAGGTTACTCTTCATCAATGTCTCTATTTGGAACCCAAAATTTGTTTGCTAGTTTCACCTGATTGATATAAAAGTCTCTGCTTCTCAAATTAAACTCACGAAATAAGACATCAGGTTGATAAATATTTATTCTATTAAACTGCATTAAGTCCTTCATTGAGGATCTAACAAATCTCTCGCATGTTTTCGCACAGTTTCTTGCACGTTTTCCAACTGCAGCAAAGAAATCGATGTTATGAAATATTTCATATACAGATTAAAACTCGTAACAACGTACTTAAATTTCATCCATGCGGCATTTTTGAATTTAAAAAAATGTTTTAAGATGCTGCCATAAGCTTCACTCTCAACCTACTGGACCAAAATGTACAATTTGGATTATTTTGCCACGTCTGTATGCTTGAGGTATCAGTTTATAGATCTGAATTAATTTGACTTCCTAGTTATTATTTAATTTCAGCACCTCGTATTTATTGGTTTCAGTTCTTCTGTGGCAAAATGATCCATATTATTTATGATAGCTTGCTGTTAGAAAAGATAGATGTAGGCAAGCAGTACCAAGTAAGACACTTATGATGTACCTCTGTGACTTAGGTTTAAGACGTTGAGGCACACCATATCTGCATTCAACTCAGAAATATGATCCAGGGCCTAACAGCGGGAACACAGCAGCACTGAGTGCCCCCTCCATGAAAGTGTCAAAGGCCAGGCTCTATATTGCTTTATACCGTGCACGCAACTTCTGTAAATAAAACGTTCCGGAAAATTCTCTTAGAAGAAGGTTTGTGTGCAGGCTATACTCTGACGTTATGGAAAGATTCAGTTCAGCCGATTGTACGTATGGATCAATGTGACTTTGTAACACGTGACTTTGCAAGAAAAATAATTTGATTGTATTTTCGACAGATTTCTCAAACTATGGTACTATTTCTGAAACTATTAAAGATCCTGATTCCGTGCGTGTAAGTAACATAAGATTGCACATTAACAAGAAAACAGTTCCATTAAACAAGAACAGATTTGAAATCTAATCAAACTACATCCTGTAAACTGCCACAGCATAATTTGCAATCACATGCACGTGGATAGAAAAACCAGAAAAGGTACAGCCAGCATTCTAAAGAGATGTTATTTCATTTTACCAAAAAAGTATGGCCGTACATAGCGTGGGAGAGAGTAGCGATGAATGTTTACGCTGGTTGACTTTTTTTTGTACGTCATATTGATTTGTTTCATGTTAAGTCACGGCCTTGCCTCCTGTACTGTTTGGAAAATCCACGCGTTAAGCCTGTTAGGCTGCTTAGCAACATAACTGTAGTGTTAAAATCTAGCGAAATCAACACCTTTAAAACGTCATTTGGGAAATATGACCAGGGCCACTGAGATGGGAGGGGCAAATTACCCCAGGGCGTCAAGCTCTCGGGGTGTTATAAAATAAGAGCAAAAATTTTGTTTGTGGTCGAAAGTCAATTTTAAGTATATCAAAGGAATGAAATGCAGATTATTGTATCTTCAAAACGGCATGACTCTGAAAAGATGCTTTTGATAGCAAAAGACTGTCACTTGTCTTTCATCACTAATGCATGAAAATCCTGTTGTTAAATGCTAACGACTGCATAACAACAGTCTCTATATAATTAAGTCGGCATGGCCAATGGTATTTGCTGTTTTTTTAGTTGTGAGCTAGCGTTGTATCTAAGCAAACAGTTGCAAATGAAGAGAAAGTTTCAATCTGGAGCTGACAAGAGAAAAGAAAAGTCTAAGCGATAGGAAAACAAATTAAAACGAACAACAACTTTCAGCAGCTTGGTTGAGAGAAAATTACTGGGAGCAAGATGGCAGAAAATCAAGGATGACAGAAAAGCAAGGATGACAAGTGCTACCTTTGATTGATGGTGATAATAATAACAATAATAATAATAGTAATAATAATGATGATGATGATAATGATAATGATGATAATAATAATGATAATAATAATAATAAAATCGAATTTTTATATAGGATAGTCTATCAGTGCAAAAATGCACTGTTATCACTAGAGTCCTGTTCCTAAGGTTGGAAGAAAAGTAAAACCTTACAATAAACTCATGAAAAATATAGTTTAAGCCTATTTACAATGTTCTTCGAACGCTTTCCTCAATACAGTTCTATATTTTAAGCTCCTAACTTCAGGGGGTAGTGAATTAAAAGCCTTAGTAGCAAGTACATAAAAACTCTTGAGTCCAGTCTCAAGTTTCACTGGCGGTAACTTTACTGAATTCTGATTGAAGGACAGGAGGTCCAGCCAAGTGTCGGAGAGTTGTAAAAACTAATGTTGGAAGTTAACCACAGTAAATTGGAACAACAGATAAACACTAACCTTCGATCAAGGTCAACCAAACAGAAATGGATGACCTTGAGTTTAATGAAGAACAGCTTGCTTTAGTGCCTGAATGCCAGGAAACAGGATTCCTGACAGGAAATGATGTTGCCAGCAAGGAAAGACGTAACAACAAAGACAGACGAAATTGCTGCCAAAGGTCTCCCAGCAAATCGAGATAGGTTCCCAAGGGACCTAACAAATAGGGCTCTTCCAATGAGCATACTTATGAGAATAATGCCAAATGGTGAATCAGTATGTAGGGACTGTCTGGTTTTGAGTGATAGCTGTAAGGAACACTTATTTTTCATGTCTTTGATTAACAAAATTCCACCTTCTCAAGCACATTTCTCATTCATCCACCCAAAAATGGGCTACAAAGGCAATTGATAAAGTCAAATCTCACAAGCGAATTACTCTGCACATTACCAACTACGTGAGGTGGAAAGATCTTGAGGTGACATTAGAAAACCAGTCTAGCATTGATTACTAATGTCAGAAGAAGACTAATGACCAGAATCAGCGTTGGAGGCAAATACTGAAGTGTTTATTGGAAGCATGGGCCATTGCAGATTTGTTCGGCTTTGTTGGAAACGCTCCAAACAATCTAAGTGACATGAAAATCAAGGAGCAACCGAAGCACTTCGGTGAACAATACCAAAAAGATTTGAGCATAGATGACCTGAATGATGAATTTCGTCACTACACGACGTTTCAGCAGTTGACTGGAATGGTAAAGAATTGAGCACGTGCCATGTTAAATTCTATTTAAGAAAAGAAGATAGAAAGTTTGTATCTACAAATATGCGTCTGTTAGAGAATCTTCTTGGCGATTCCATTATTTGTTGTTTCGTTCATTTAGCCATAAAACAAAAAATAGTTTGTGCTCCTCAATGTCACAAGACAGGATTTCAAGTTTTGTAATCTTTTCAATCAAGTACAAGCTAGCAAGACAAATGGATTATGAGAACACTTCTGCATCCGAAATAGCACGAAAGACAAGCATTTAACAAGACTTCTCTGTTCTCAACTTTAAAAAATTATATTGATGAAAACGCTTTGATATTTTCCTAATTGAATTAATCAAGCGTAACAATAGTTAATGTATCAAATATTTTGAAATGCGTTTCACGCTAATGTAAAAGGAGGGACAAACGAGTCATCATTAAACCTTTGAAGGCTAAGACGGTACCGACGTCCTTCGAGCATTTTTCAAAACATGATTCGAGAAAGTAGAAACGATGAAAAGAGGAAAGAGCAAGGAAAACAACAACGTTGACAGCACCTGAGCACCATTCAACTGCATCCTTTGCTTCTAAGATAAAAGCTGTACAGTGCAATGCACCCTTGATACACAACGGTTGGATTCTGGAACCTTAACCTACAGGTCATTGACGTACTACTCATTAGAGAAAAATTGTAAAACCTTTGACTTCTGCTATCAGTAATGATACTTTCATGCTTGGATATTTGGAATTGTCTGATACAAATCAAGCACTATTTCAAAAGCCTGCTGTATTGGCGAGGTATAGTTTTGTATGATCATTACTTTTCCTGGATGAATTGTAATAACATTTGTGTGTGTCTTCTTTTGTAGGAACCAGGTTTTCAGGGCCTAGAGGGCAAACTTATAGTCACTAGTAGCAGACATTCACAGACGTGTTACAACTTAACATCGGTGTAACAATGATATAAAAGTACAAAATTACATGGCATCCCGCTTTTCGTCCCCAAAGCTGATGTATGACCCCGTCCATGAACATCGTCATAGCAAGAGCATTTTTACCTCGTTTCTTAAACTTACAAGATCGTGTTGTAATCAGATAACTAATAAGTGCAATGTAACCAAGTGTATTCGGACCGGGGAACCATCTGTGCGTGTACACTCCTGTCTTCTCGGTCCCGACTGTCTTCCTATTGCTAATACTGAATGTGACTTGTTGCTGGAGTTATCTTGAAGAAGATATCTTGGAAAACAAGCCTATCGATGATACGTGGTGATGTGAAGGTTCTGACCTTAATGAGATAGTGCATCATGATGGCGACGTATTTTACTCATTTACTAAGAGAATGTTTCGTTTTACCATACTTACAAAACATCACATGTAGTGTAATTTAGAATATATGCTACATCCTTCGTGCTAAGTTGGTAGTCGTGGACAGCACAGACGAGAAAAGAGTCACCAGAATACAGGTCTGGGGCCAGAAAAATATTCCTTTTGTAGATCTTCATTTAGCAAATAATTTTGGCCTTGCAGGCACGAATTGGCTGTCCAGTAGGAAGAATTGATGCTTGGCGTACAGTGGCTGTCAAAAGATGCGATTCTGCCATAGGTCAACCTTTACTGGAACATACAGAATGCACCAAAATGTATAAGGACGAGAATTATCAGCACAATGTTGCAAATTTTCAAGGCGATTTTCAAGTTTTGTACCACAAAAAATTGTTAAATGTGCAATAATGCAGCAAACATGTTTGGAAAACTTAGTAATGCCAAAACATACAATAAATCTGTTAATCCATTAAGCCCTTATTCTACTCTCTGCTTGCCTTTTCCTTAGTCTTTGTAGAGTAGATTCTGCTGAGTTGTCTAAAGAAGATGTAACCTTTTCTACTTTTTGGGGAAAGCAATATTGGATCATTGTGGCATTATTTATCTGATGTGAGATTGACAAACCGTTTGGCAAGTATTTTCCATTTCGATACTTACGTTTTAGGAACAAAACCTTTTCCCACGGCTACAACTGATCTCAATGGTACCATTACATATATATCTTCTTTCGTCTATATTCAGATAACAGCTATGTAGTTTACAGTCCTGATAACCACCAGTCAAATAAACTAGATAATGCAGACAAACAGAAGCTAAAATAGATGTTGAAGTTTCTAGTCTTCAGTTTGTTGATAATCTCAACGATCTCCAAGGAAACAATCACAAATTGATATATAAAGAGCCTCAGTATCCACTGCAATTAACGTCTCTGCGGAGTCGGTAACAAAGTATAAAGCTACGCAATCGTTCCTCAATCAACCTGAAGACAGCCATTCTTCCAGCGACGAGAATTTTTTCAAATACAAAGTGTACTATGATTTACTGGATTCCCTTATTGGAAGAACAACAATACGCTATGAAGCACCATGTTACATAAATCAACTCTTTCCGTTCTTTTAGCAATATCGGAAAAGTTCTCATAACAAAATTTAAGCAGCGCTTAATTTGGCAAAGTGCATGGACATGATTATTCGTCCAATGGCATTTCAAGAAGAATTTTGCACCTTTAAAGCATTCTAAGAAAAAGCAGCTTGTTTTACACGCTCTTCTGATAAAATATCTAAATTTAAATCAGGAATTATGTCCTGTAATTTATGCAGTGCCATTTCTAACATTCTGCACTTTTCTTGCAATAGGTGAGTCCGATGAGCGGTCCTGTAGCAAAAATAATGAATGTAAAAAATAAAAGAAGTACCTTTACCCAGATGAAGTCAACTGATTACACATTTGTGAGCATCAAAGGAAAATTGCAAGAAAAATCTATTTTAAGGACATTATAAACGACCGTGCAAACATAAAAGTTCATAAAGAATTGTTTCAAGTTTTATTCTCCTTCATATTGGTAGCGACTTTTTCATGCTTTACAGAAGACATGATTTTATTATTATTTACTTTATGCTTACTTTATCTTCCGGGAATCTGCGTGGCCCGGTCACTGTAATTTCTTAGGTCTCTAAGAAACGACTCTTTAAGGTTCCAAGCCTCTGCCGGCTCGCAATGACCCTGTTTGTGGCGTTCCCATTCATGATTTCTTCAATATTTTCTTCCTCCAAAAAGGGTACAAAATGCAACGTGAACTACCGTTTACTAATTTGTCCTTGATGAGCGACTTATTATAAAATGGTTAAGTTAGAATGACGATGAATGTTCAAGAAATTGTGTTAGAATTGCTGCTAGTACATATTAAGCACTGAAGTTCCTCTGTTGGGAATAAAATAGCATGGAATAGATGAAGGGATCAGGGGACATTTATATTTCTACTGTTGGCTGTTAATTAACGTGGAGCCTAATATTTCCTCGTGCTTTTCTCCATCACATTTTTAGGTCTGTAGATAGTTGGTTAGGAGCCCAAGAAGAGAACAAAAGTCCAAGAGACACAAGATATCTAATACCTGTCATCCTAAAAGTGATAGCAGAGAATTGTTTGCCTGAAAGCATATGTGTAATTGAAACAAAATAGATCAAATTCACAGTATACCATGTGACCCTTTCAACGATAATTGGCCATGGGCACGTACAGTAAACACTTCAATGTGTTTTGTCAATTACGCAGATTGACCAGTGTATTCTATAGTGCATGTGGACTACTCCCCGCAGTAAAATTGGAGTTGTCGTAGTAGCAGGTTCTATGAGGTAATAAAAAGTATATCCGGAAAGAATCTGGTCATTACAGAGGAAATATTTTGTTTCCAGTGGCCTAGTTATTGTGAGTTTTGTAATCAAGTCATTTAATCTATTCTTACTAACTTTAATGCATTGTTGTAAATTCTATCGGATATTTTTACATTGTTTGTCTTTCAGAACTTCGTCGTTTTCTATCATCACCCCACAGATACAGTAGTGGTGTCATTGGCAATTTGTTCCTTTTACTTATTGTTTGAGCAGCTAGAAAAATCAGGTTCTACTAATACCATTTATGGTGATTGTTTGCTTGAACGTTAGCCTGAACCTTGTAGTGTTATCGAGTTACACTTTCACTAATAAGGGTCACATTTCAATATAAAAGAGGCTTAAGATAAAGAAAAGTTCTTTTAATTCTTGTTTAGCACACTATGGCAGCGTCAAGAGATGAGTGTCATGACAATGCTGAGATTGGACGCGAACTCTATCAGTCAGTGGAAGAGCATCCCACGCCAATTTTAGCCAGAGTCATCGGTGTTATTCCGGCATGGTTGAATGGAGCTTTGGTTCGTGTGGGCCCAGGGAAGCTAGAATGGGGAAATCAAAGTTATAATCACTGGTTTGATGGTGATTGTATCATACATCAGTTCAAATTTCACTCAGGAAAAGTCCTGTACTCAAGCAAATACCTAAAGAGCAAATCATATAAGGTGTCTAAAAAATATGGCAAGATTGCTTTGCCATCCTTTGGAACATGGGCACCACCAGACCCTTGTCAAAGTATCTTCAAGCGCTTTTTTATGTACTTTTTACCTGCAGAAATGACAGATAATTGCAACGTCAATGTTTGCCGTATTAAAGGAGAACCATATGCCTCTACCGAAACACCGTTTATGTATGAGATAGACCCATTCTTACTGGACACATTGGATGAAGTGGATTGCAGAACAAAACTTGGACGTAAGTACACTAATAAATTGAGTACCTAAGATCTAGGCCAGCACTCTTTTCACTCTAAAGATATTATCACAAAAACAAAGTTGGAGTTCTTTTAGAGTATAGGCGCTTGTTAGACAAAAAGGAATAGACTATTGAGACTTTAAATGTGTTACTAGCTATTACCTTTTCAGTAGAAGAGTTTCTCTCGGCGTTGTAAACCACGAAGAGTCGAAGATATATCCTGTTACCCATCCCAAACCATGACACTATCCTGTTACTTAATTATTGCGTTCTCCAAGAGCTGAAGAATTCACGTTCCTTTCACGTTCCGTTCACTTTCAAGTAGATAATGTACATTGCAGCTTGGCTTTGAGCTGTTATAAGCTATGAATTTATGTTTGAGAGGATTGGGGAAATTTGCTAGGTTTTATCATACCATGAGAAATGGAGATAGCCAGAAATGATGTTTTAAGTGCTTTAACTTTCTCTGTGGCTGTATTAAACTACTTTTTGTTGGATATGTGGTGAAGTAGAAGAATCACATTACTTATACTAGTAGCACGATAGCTTTCTTGATTAGTATGTACATAAAAAGCAGAGAGCTTGCGTTTACGTTTCCTTGCAGTTAAAACGTTTGAGACTTTCCTTAATGATTGACTAATCTAAATCTTTCCCATATGATGGTTGGCATGTTCAGTGCTCTGTCTCTCATCAAGCGGAATTGTGATTTCTTTGTTGCTAAGTTATTTGGATGGGACCTTGTCTATAAAGCCCTATTAAAACACTCTCTACATTCCACTGAATATCGCTCAACATTTGTAGAGAGCAAATGTTTAGAGCGTTTTAACACTCTGTTGAATGATGTTTAGTGATGTTGAGTGGAGTTTGAGCGAATTCAAAAATGTTCCGTCGTCGACTGAACATTTCTATTGTCCTAGGTGTTGTTGCAGAGATGTTGAGAGCGTTTTAACACTCCGTTCAACAATGTTCAGTTGGTGCATGTGTACTTAACTTTAAACGTCCATTCTGAACGTTAACAACTTCAGGATTTCAGAATATTAGTGCCAAAAAGATTGTGCCTTAACCGAGGCTTGCGTCGTATTGGATCTTCAAAAGTCGTTTAAAAAAGCGTTTTAACACTACTAATGAACAACACTCAACATCACTAATCACTCGCTCTATAAATGTTGGATTAGGTTCATTGCGACGTTGAGAGGGTTTTCACGGGACTTTATTGTCCACACATCCTTGCTATCTTCATGTAAAATTGTTATTTGAAACAATGTTAGTCATTTGTCAAAAAATGAGCTGCATTTTTTCTTTTGTGTTTTACATGTCAAACCTACAGTCAGAGCTCAGTCCCCGTTATCTCGATGGGGGAATGGAAAACATGTCGACATAGCTGGGGTTCGAGTTGATAGGAGCTTTAACTTTTCCGACTTTATGCCTACGAATCCCGTTACGAACACTAACAACAGTCTATTCCACCTACGAAACTTATATTTGTGCAATAAGCGTACGAAAACAGGGCAATAAATTGATCAAATCAACAAAACTTCAATTTTCAGAACCACTTGTTGCTTCAACAATAAATTGACTCTCTTTTCGCAATTTTTTGAAGTTTAGTTCTCGGCAACGAAATGAATTTCTTAGGCCCAGTAAACTTTAAACAGCATAGTACTCGCATGCCTTTCGCATCGTCCAGATTCACTGCTTCCCTCTTTATTCTCCAGAAAAGGAAAGGAAAACTCATCTTTATTTAAAAACAGGAAGATGCGTGACAGGGGCTCCATCTTTTATAACTGCCACTGACAATGGATCGCTTTGACTTTCTGGCTCAAGGGGTGTAAGAAGTAATTCGTGTAGAAATGGCTTTTTATATCTTTTTATAATAATGGAATCCTATAACTCTGTTACATTTTGTGAGCTATGTGATGTGACCGTTCGGTTTCTTTATAAATTGAAAGTGATCTTATTGATACTCTGAGTAGCAAATCTTAGATCCAGAGTGGAGACTGAATCCACCACCTTTGCAATCCTAGAAGGATACGCTGGCAACTGAGCTACCGAGGCGTTGTTTCTCAGAGGTAACCTGGGATGTCCTGATTTGTCGATTGTGTCACTACAACACTCTTGTCAATAACGTATTTATCTTGAAGAACTATTACGATATCGGCATTAAACTTAATATTGAAAATAGCTTAAACTTAAATTTATATTAGTATTTCACATTCGAACTTTAATGTTGATGTTTTACTTGATATTTTACCATTCAAACGGCCCAGTTTTGTAAAAAGGGAAAATGAGAATATGTTAACATAGCAGGGTGTCATGACAAGGAGAGATCGAGGCAATGGGAGTTGACTGTATATCTTTAGAGTGATCTCAAGTATTAGGCCACTACGAAGAAGTAACTTGTTGTTGGGAGGTACTAAAGGAACACTTTAGCTTTCCGTGCATAGGTGATGACTGTGGTTGGGCGTCGAAAAGGGTACTAGAAGGGGTAAGGTGTCCAGGTCCTGGGCTTTGAAGGGGTATGTAGAACAGTTTCTGGCTCAGGATTTTAAAGATTGCACCTACAGTGAGTTTGAAGTTTGAATGATCGGAGCACTTCAACGCATAGCATTATTTGGGCATTTAAGCTAATGTAAATCGAGGCCCTATCTTGCTCCCCAGCTGTGATTATAGACTTGTTGTCAGGCACTGCTTAGATTGTACTTGTGTCTTTCTAGCGTCCTCCCATAGATAAGGTGTTAATCTTGAAAACCTGAGACTTAACATATATTTTGCTATCACGAAACGTATCACAAACGGCTAGATCCTTGCCTTTCTGATCTGGGTGGTATATAAACACTTTCCTATAGTCTTCCTTTACTTCTCTTATTTCTCCTTTAGCTTCCTGGCTTTCAGTTTAGCCAGACTGAATGGTCACAGAAAAGGTGAAAAACAAGCAAAGGGCAAAAACGCAACTAGTTTTGCAAAAACAAAACCTTAGTTTAAGCCTCAGTTGACTGACGGCGACATTCACACGCCTGTTACAATTTACACAACCAATTTCGAACATTGTGATGTGTGTTAAACCTCACATGTCGTTTTGCATTGCTACATTTTAGAGCTTCGGTCGTGGTTAGCTCATCCACATTCTGACGATGCTGGAAATTACTACAATGTGTCCACGTCATGGATTGCATCTAAATATGAGTTTGTTCGCGTTCCAACAAAGTTGAGCTCTAATGAACGTCTGTGGGATGGCATGACAACTATCGGAAAAGTCCATTATTCTGGCTTTTCACCTTGCTATTTTCATAGTTTTGGGATGACACCAAATTATTTTATTCTCATTGAGAATCCATTGAAGATAAGTAGCATGTTTAAAGCCATGCTAATGAATTTGAAACATTACTCTTACTTTGATATCTTGAAATGGAAACCTGAGGAAGGATCAAAAATCCATATTGTCGACAGACACACCGGGAAGGAAGTGAAAGTGTTTACAGCGTCTGTCTTCTTTGCTTTTCATCACGTCAATGCTTACGAGGAGGTCGGTAAACTCATTGTTGATCTATGTGGCTACGACGATCCAAGCATTATTCAAGCTATGTTTTTGAAGAATCTTAGATCAGGTATGAAAGATGTGAAGTACAGCAATCCATTTCTTCGTCGTTACGTGTTACCTATTGGTGACCACGGCAGCAACAGAGGGGTCACTGAAAAACTAGGTGTTTACGAAACTGGAAAAGATCACATTGTCCTTCAAGAAGATGTCGAATTACCAAGAATAAATTATGCTTACAATGGAAAGAAGTATAAATTTGTATACGCAGTCGGATTTAAGAAGGATGACATGTTCGATTCAAAGTTGGTAAAGGTGAGTAATATATTCTTTGTACTTGTTCAGGGTAGTTGCTACGTCAAGAAAAGCAACAGAACTTGAGTAAGAGAATGTATAATTGTAAGGTCTGTCTTTTATTCAGAAATAAAGTATGTCATTTTACAATTTCCTGCTTAAACATGAATGCATCATAGTAAATTGCTTCTACACTATAATGTTACAGAAACATAAATTAGATAAGCCCAAGCACCGTTGTTCATATAATTTACTTCATCGAAGAGGTTCATGCACTTAACAACTACGTAAAATTTCCATATTCTTCTGAGATACAATATATAAAGTTTCCCTTGTATGAGATGTTCAACAGAGCGATATTGATTAGAAATACCACTTCATCACAACATCTCTTTTCACATATTTATCGCCAAAACAAGCAAATTATAATAGACAACATTACAACTAGGAAAATAAAAGAAACTTTTAATCTCTACAACACAGAAATCGTGTAAACAAAATGTCTTCCAGAAATACAGATGCCAGCACTAGAAAAAGAAACACAACGAACACAATGTGCTAAGGCGCCTGTTCTGCGGATATCTCGATTCTTGTCATGAGGTCCTCACATTTAGGCATAAATAACTCTGCAAGCTCATTTATAATAGCCCCAAGGTGGTCGAAGAATCTCAAAACGTAACTTTGAAAAATATTACGATTCATGTCAAAAAAAAGTTTAATCATAGCATCATCAACCTCCCCTCCTATCTCGCTTTCTCATTTGCTGTCTGAGTGATAGCTTGCAGCACAATGTAAGAAGTAATAAATTTGCATTCACAAATTTGTCCTATTGAAGGTAATGGATATCCGAATGCATATATTTGTATCCATGTAACAATGAATGCAGGGTGCAGAAAATAAAATGGGGTATTAAAATAACAACAGGGCTTAAGATGAAGAAATCAACCCAAATACCCAGCACAGATTAAAGTCTGGTGGTTGTTTTTGAGGGGCTCGAAGATTAGTTATTATTGTGCATTTCTGTTTTATATCTTGGCAATGGGACTTTATTAACTGTTAAAGTTATATTTGGCCTTAAATACCGCTCAGTTTCTCAATTTTCAAATAAGACAATATTCTTAGCAAAGCAATATAAAAATAATGTTTACATTACTTGAATGCAAAAGTAAGCGATTGATTCCATCTTATGTCACTTCGCACAATTTTTGCAAATACTCGAAAAATAAAAATTATAAAAAACAAATCGTAACAAATGTCTTTACATTTTCAACATAATTACTAATTACTATTTTCAACAAGATCGAGTCAAGAAGTTCTTCTGCTGTATTTATAGTAAGATATAATTTGCTTTTATTAATATTGCATGGAAGTAACATCTTATTTAATTAGCTTCTATAGACAAAATAAGTAGAAGTTTAGTTAAGCAGTACTACCACTTCTAAAATCTTTGTTCTGTGTATGGCTTAATATCGTTTGATTTTAAGTTTGCTAGATCTTTTCTACAGGGCTTTAACTTGTGTTTGTACCACTGTAACAAGCTTTCGGGTCCCAAAAACAATTTAGAAAACGGAAAATTACTGTGTGGATTTTTCCTTACTTAGGTCAACGTGGAAACCAAAGAGATTTTGGAATGGAAAGAGGAACGTAGTGCGCCATCTGAGCCCTTGTTCGTACCCTCCCCAACACCAACAGGTGAAGATGATGGAGTTGTACTCAGCACCATAGTCGGATATATGGGAAAGAAGTCGTTTCTTTTGGTTTTGGACGCAAGAACATTTAAGGAAATTGGTCGGGCAGAGGTTGATTGCAAATTGGTTCCAGCTCTGCATGGTTCATTCTGGAGTTAAATCAAAAAATTGAAATTGTATTGTTAAAATTACAAAAGGACGTTAGACTATTTGGCCACGACCAAAAATAGAGTTATGGTGGTAATATTGCAGTACCCTTGATAACGGGAAAGCATTCAACTGTTATGCTACAATAATGAGGTCATAAATACGAATTTGTATGATTATTTTGAAACTGATTTTTGTATCCATGACATTACTGCTTAGAACACATTATCTAATATTGGTTAATATTGCAAATATGTACTGGAGAATGTCAGCGCAAATAATGAGCTAGAGCAGTTAAAATAGAAGGAAAATGTCTGGAATATATGTAAGATGACAATGAATATAACGATATTTCTATTTGCTGATGTTTATCTGAGTGAGTAATGCTAATGAGTGATGGAATACTGAACACAAAATTGCCATTTTCTCGTCCTCTTTTAGCAAAACTTAGCCAATATTTTGATGTATTTCGATATCACTAAGGAAGTACAACCAAATGCAAGTAGCTCTGAGTTCATTAATGGTATTACATGCATTTGTGACTATCGTCATTTTTTACTTTTGAAAAAAACCTGTTGTTATCACCTTACATTTCTTCATGCATTCATATCAAACATTTAAGGATGGAAACTCCATGTCATCTATTTGGGTTCTTTTCATAAGGTTATTTCTCTCTGCGCAGATGGTTTGCAAACAGTAATGGCCTTCGTACAATGGCATTCTATTAATTAAGCTTGTACACCATGGTTAATGTAGGCCTATATATTTTGGTAAAAAATGATGCATGATTTTCCTGTAAACATGCAGAAATCATTTGTTAAAGGGCACAATGACATATTCAAATAGACAAAAGATCTTTTGCGGGCTTGGTGAAAAATATTGCTTTCAACAAAGTAAAATTTTATTGCGAAATAGTATTTTCAACTTTTACGAAACAGAAAAACTTGGGACGGGAAACTCATTGGTGTTACAAGAGGGCATTTTTTGTCATTTGTTTTCTGAGGGAATCTTTCGTTTTCGGGTTTTGACAAGCCACTCAATACCGCGGTGGCTTTTCCCATTTTGCATTCCAGCTTCTTATCCTTGCCTCTGACTGGGTAACGATGGAAATTCCTAAATACTTGAAATTGTCTATTGACCACGCTTCTTTCAGGTCGATGTACACTATGGATGGTTGTATGCTTTCCCAAACCCGTTCCTAACAAGCATGTTTTAGTCATTTTAACACTAAAAGTCATGAGTACCAATGATTTCACTAGCCAGTGACTAGAGATTTTCGTTGATTCCATTACATCAAATTCTATTACTGAAAAGTCGAGTCACAAAAGGGTATATGTCTATCACTGTTTCTAAATTTCTCTGTGTGGACTCATTCGATGACTTTGCATTTCTTTGGAGTTATGCCATATTTCCTTCAGGGTGTTTTGCTGTGAATGATATTGTGCGTAGTAAAGACAAGAGTACAATACAAAAAGCAAGCGAGACTCAAAATTCATTTTCCTTTCAAATAATGCAGTGCTTGTTTACTACTTACATCAAATCTTTACTTGCTTTTGAATCTTCCGGCTTGCATGGCTAAAAGCAAGATGAATGTTCTCTCTTTTTTGTTTCTTCAATTCTTTTTTATTCTTGCAAGACGGCGCACCCTTTGCTTCCTGAGAACTGTGTCGTAAGTCGTTGTTCTCTCAGAGCCCAAGAGAATGCTTCATTCATTTACGTTGTATTGTCTAATCAATTTCGTACAATGCTATTTTCATTTTGAGCTTTACTCTTCTGTTCTGACAAAAATTGTATAGCATATCACAAACACTTGAAGCGAATGTCTTCTATCATTGTTGATAGAAGCCATGTTCCCGCCCTTCAAGTCACTGAAAATCACCTTTTTGGAGCTGCAACAATAGCTGCGTCAACTAAAGCGATTTTGTCAACAATGATTCCTTGTTGATAAAAGCCTGCTCTTTTATTTGAAGAAATTGACTTCCTTTGACTATGACACTGAAATCCAACTCTTACGTTGTCTGCTTCATTAAATAGTTCACGTTTGAACAAAAGTAAAGTTACTATTATGACCAGCGGAGCTTAAGCTTCAGGAGCAACTGCTGGACCAACGAGGAGAACGTGTACGGTAGTTTCCTGGCGTAAATTTATTGACAACATTTCAAATTGCTCTAAGAAGAGCATTCAAATAAATTAATTTTACGACAACTGAATACTTTTGTCCAACTAAAAGTCTAGTCTTAGCCTGGAACATTCTGTTAAATCTTTTGTCTTAGTTTTCCTAGCGAAATACGCTTTCAATGTAAGCAGACAGCAATATTGGGATATTCATGTTTAAGCAATCCTTTCGGTCTCATAACGCTCATACTTGCAAGCCAAGTCATCCTTTGTTGGAAACATTATCAGTGAAAGTCAATAGGCAGTGATCTAAGCAAGAAGAAAGAGAAATAAATGCATTTGTGATTGGCAACTGGACTTCCGTATCGAGTGGTTTAGCAAGGCTAAGATTCTTAGGTGTTTACAACGAAAACGTACTCAAACGCATGGTGCAAAGTTTGGGTAGAGCAAAACGTTTGGCATTGTCGTCAACATTTGTCTTACCAAGGCTATATGTAGTAAAAGGAGCATTTATTTCTCTAATTAAGGTGAAAAGTTTTCAGGGTACATATCTTTCTTCCACAATTCACGTGGTATTCAGTTGGAGCTGATAAGATTATACAGCGACCATAGGTTATTAGTCAGTTTAAATCAATTTTCTTCGCTAAACCTGGTCTCTACATCACATAACAGAAACTAAAGTATGTTTGCCCCCTGCAGTTCTGCAAAGGTAACTGCAAAATCTGAGTTGCATTGACAATATTGTCAACTTTTGATATTTGCCTTCTCCGCGGACCAGTTGATCATTTCTCATAGAACTTAGAGACTGAAGAGTTTACTCGTCAGTATACTAGTCCATCATGATAGCGAAATACTAACTTTCGCAAATTTCGTTACAAAATTACATATAAAAAGCTCTGAGCATCATGGCTCGCGGGGACTGCTGATACTTTCAGGTGTTTCTTTCCGAGTTTTTCATACAGATCATGCAAAATGACCATGCTCTGATAAATGGATGAAAATTCAATAGCTTGTTTTCTGGCACAAATGTTCGAATTCGATTTCTTTAGGCTTAAACTTTGACAAAGGCTTTTGCCATCAAGGAAAATCTGTTGAAACCTTACAAGAAACAGAAACCGACATTGTTCAAATGGTACAAGAGACAATCAGTTGGATGAGCTCTGACGATTCTATCACTCCATAATTCAGTGATGCAAAGAATAGGATCTTTGAGTTGTCAATTAAATGAAGTAAAATTACTCCCCCAAACGTCTCAATTGTGGAATTACGAACACTCTATCAGAGGATTGCTACCAGAAAATATATTTCAGATAAAACGTATCGGAAACATGTGGAGGTACAGTATTTCGATAATTTTTATTACACGATATGATTTTACGTGAACCAAATTGTGTACTTTGTTAGGAAGAAGTAGCGAAAAGCGTTGTGTAAATGTTAGTAAAGCAATCAGGGATGGTGTTAGTGATGACTCCTTCACTACAATTAAAGGAACTGAAAACTTTGGGTTTCCTTAACAATGACTTAGAAACTGCTAAATAGCTTGGCTGTGTTTGCAATTAGTAGAAAAGTGATAACCCTTATCTCATTGTCATTGAAAATGACTTAGTGATTTTACAAGGAAACAGAAAGCGTCAACCCGGAACCTTTCCTGCCAAAAATTTTCAATCTGTTGTTTGAAGTTTATTTGTAGTTTGAATTATTTAAAACCATTAAGGCCAAGTACTAAGTTCACGACGGAGATAACGATAGGTGAATTTGGTTAGTAATTGATACTCATAAATCGAAAGTCTTTTGCAATTCTTTATTGGACTTTACAAATCAACCATTTTGCTTACAAGCAATGTTTCTATTGATCAGTCTCCCATGTTTACGTTCCTACCAATAATTAGACCCACACCCTTTCACGGTGTTCTTTTTAAAATGTCTGTTCAAATCTTATGCAATGTAACGGTTTGAAAGCGATAAATTTGGTAACTTTATTGCAACAGACGAATTAGAAAATTAATCTATTATTCTTCTCCAGTACAGTAGCAGAAGGGTGTGACGATCTTGCTGAGCATAGCATAATATGTTTTATTTCCTAAACTCGAATAACATCATCTAAGGCACCACAAACTTTTAATTCGTCTTAAGACCACTCAGGCTGACCACTCTTTGAAAAATCACATTCCATATAAAAGTTTGAACACTGGCTGTCCTAAATGCCTTACATTTGTATTAGCAACAATCTGCACTTTGACGAGGTTTCATGTTGTTTTTGGTGTTGCATTCAAGTTGGCGGGGAATTTGAAATGTGTATTGCGGACTGAACTCTGAGAGAAGGTTGCATGAAAGCTCTAAACAATAACCTAGAGAACGGCTTAAGTGTCCTAAGAGGGTGAATCCTTCCTTCCATCTACAGATTGACTCTATTACCAAAAATTCTGATTAAAAGGACCATACTCAGATGCTATGTAGGCAAGATAAAGATTCCACCTGTTTTCGGTGGTTGCTAAAGCAAAGTTAAAATTTCAACTTGATTTTTTGGAGGCAGTTTCCATTCGGGAGCGTAAGCCTAGCCTGTGTCGACCGAAGGAATTTGTGGTTCCCCTCCGGTTGTTCCACTAGTTTGATTTGCCGGTTCTCTTATCATCTCACTTTTTTTGTTCTTTCTTTCCTTTGTGCCTTCTCTCTTTGTCTTTTCTTTTCTACTTGGTTTGTCGCTTTCTTATTGGTCAATTTAAGATCTCACCTTGCACTACAAATTCTGCTATGTTTTCTGTTACTGTATTCTGACGAATCTATGTGATCAGTTTCAGACGAAAACCTTTCTACTGTAGATGTCAATTTTAATGAAGACAGTTTTTAAGTTTTTTACTGTTAGGAAACTTTTATACGCCAATAAGCAGATACCCAATAACAGAGGGGGATGATCGGGGTTGAATGACCGAGAAAGGAATGGCCTAAGATTTGCAATTGCGGGGCCCTGGTTCGAAGCTCCAAGGGCCACAATCATAACTATACTTCTTTTTCTTTCTCCATTACGCTTGGAAAAAATTGCTCTAAGATAATGTCTGTTCTTTTTTACAAGGAAAAGGTTTCTTAGGTATTTTGTCATTGAAGCAGAAAAGAGAAGAAAATGTGGATACAGCAATATCATTTTGACACTCGTGTTATGTCTCATCATTTCATTCTTTTTGCAACAACCGTTTTCTTGTAAACTTTTTCTTTATGCTCTAAGATAATTTTTGTTCTGTTTTACAAGGAAAAAGCTTCTTAAGTATTTTGTCATTTTAGCAGAAAAGAGAAGAAAATGTGTATACAACAATATGATTTTGACACTCGTGTTATGTCTCATCATTTCATTCTCTTTGCAACAACCGTTTTCTTGTAAACTTTTTCTTTATGCTCCAAGGTAATTTTTGTTCTGTTTTACAAGGAAAAAGCTTCTTAAGCATTTTGTCATTTTAGCAGAAAAGAGAAGAAAATTTGTACACAACAATATGATTTTGACCCTCGTGTTATGTCTCATCATTTCATTCTTTTTGCAACAACCGTTTTCTTGTAAACTT
>JANTCA010005187.1:0-30277 GCA_024741275.1 Chironex yamaguchii
TTTACGACATCTGCAGATAGACAATCCCGGTTATTGTTGCGCAAAATAACTTTACTGTATAACCCAGACTTCATACTAAGCTTTCTGTTGTCGTGATAAGGAATGAACTGTTTTCGAACCATTTTTGCAATATCTGCATTCAAAATTTGTAGATTTAGAGCAGATATTGTTGTTAAGCTTGATACTACTTCTTTAAGTTGGTATCAAAATGTATACGTTGACAATTAATAATAAATTTGAAGGTATTGAATCAACAGGAACAGTATTGAATGATTTTACTTTATAGAAACCTTCACAAATCATTTGAAGTCAAATACCCTTCCACTCCTTGTCAGATATCCATTGAGCATTGATGAACATGTCAGTAAATAGTGCATCTAAAGCGACATGTCTGATAGTTTGGTCTCAAACCAAAGGCTTGGTACTTCGTGATTCGGGAAACGAAACACATATAAATTAATGTTCATCCTCACGTCAAAAATTAAAGTAAACTACTTTTGTTCGATGTCGGCAAAAAAGACCATATCATCAAAAAAATAAGCACGAGAATCAAGTGAGCTTACTAAATTACAAGCATGACAGGGCAAAATAAGAAAGGAAATTTTGCAAACTTTACTGGATTGGCATGAACTCCCACGAGCTCAATTTTATGTTTTTCGCAAAGAAAGACTGAGCGATGAGTGAAGTGGATGATCTGATCAAAACACTTTGGAGTTGATAAGCTTGAAACACTTTATCTATGCAGACCAACTTTGAGAAAGTAGAAAATTTAAAAGATTGAACATCTAAGTGTTCCACTGAGCAGCTTGCTTCTTTGTTAGAGCTTTGGTAATCGGTGACTGGCTGCAGGCTTCTGCATAGAACAAAATCTAAGTGGTAATTAAAGTGGATGATCTCATGAAAAATATTTTGGGCTTGATAAGTTTGAGACACTTCGTCAATGAGGTCTAAATTCAAAGGGAAAGAGGTTCCTGTAAATTGAACACCGAAGTATTGCACTAAGCACCTTGCTTCTTTGTTAGAGCATTGGTATCAGGTAAGTACTCTTACTTTCAAGGTAGTAGAAATTTCTTAAAATTAAACACATGCTCCACTAAGTATGTTGCTTCTTTGTTAGTCTTTTTGTAACAGGGGATTTGCTCCAGGCTTTTGCATGTGAAAAAACCTAAGTTGTAATCAAAGTGAATCACTTTATCAAGAAATGCTTTCTCAAAAAGGCTTGGATTTGATAAGTTTTAGCCTCTCCATACATGCGACCCAAATTCAAGGGAGAAATTTCCTCAAACTGGAAATCTCAGTGTTCCACTGAGCAGCTTGCTTCTTTGTTAGAGTTTTGGTCACAGGTGATTGGCCGCAGGCTTCTGCATGGAATAAAATATGAACGATGATTGAAGTGGATGATTTGATCAAAAAGTCATGTCTATAAAAGGCTAGGATTTGATTAGTTTGAGACTCTTCATCTATGCCATCCAAATTCGGAGGAGTAGAAATTCTTTCAAGTTGAAATCTGAGTGGTGAGTGAAGTGGATGATCTCATAAAAAAGTTAAGAGTTAATACGTTTGAGCCATTTCATCTTTTTGACCCAAATTTAAAGGAGTAGAAATTTTATAAAATTGAGCATCTAAGTGTTCCACTGAGCATGCTGCTTTTTCAACAGAATTTCAGTTGCCGACGTTTTGTTCCAGGCTTCCGCAAATATGATCGTGAGTGAAGTGGATAATCTGATAAAAGTTATTTTGGGGTTGATAAGTGTGATCCACTTCGTGCATGCGGCACGAATTGAAGAAAGTAAACGTTCCTTGAAATTGAACACCTAAGTATTCTACTGAGTTGCTTGCTTCCTTGTTATAGCTTTGGTAACAGGTGATTGGCTGTAGGCTTCTGCATGGAAGAGAAACTGAGTTGACAGCGAATTGGACGATCATGTGAAGAAAATTTTCTTCATAAAAGCTTGGATTTGATAAGTTTTAGACCCTTCATCTATACCACCGAAATTCGAAGGAGTATAACTTCCTTGTAATTGATCAACTATGTGTTACCTTGACCAGCCAGATTCTCCGATAAAGTTTTTATAACGGGTGATTAGCTGCAGGTTTCTGCAAGTCTGAGTGGTTATAGAAATGGATGATCTGATAAAATCATCTTCGTTTTTGATCAGTTTGAGATACTTCATCTATGCAGCAATACTTCGAGAAAGTACAAGGCTCTCAAAATTGAACACCTAACAGTTGCACTGAGCAGTTTGCTTCTTCTTTAGAGCTTTGGTAACCAGTAACTGGCTGCAGGAAATTAAATGGAACA
The DNA here is from genome assembly GCA_024741275.1 of Chironex yamaguchii. NCBI lineage: Eukaryota > Metazoa > Cnidaria > Cubozoa > Chirodropida > Chirodropidae > Chironex > Chironex yamaguchii. The sequence goes on from JANTCA010005187.1 coordinate 2,303, forward strand.
AAATATGAGTGATGAGTGAAGTCGACAATTCGTTAAAGAGTGAGACCCTTCATTTATGCTACTCAAAAGCGTTGGAGTGGAAATTCCTTCAAATTGATCACCTCAGAGTTCCACTGAGCAGCCTGCTTCTTCGGTAGAGCTTTTGTAATAGTTAATTGGCTTCAGGCTTCTGCATGGGACAAAATCTAAGTGATTGGTGAAGTGGATGATCCGATAAAAAAGTATTTTCTGTAAAGGGGTTAGTTGTAATAAGTTTGGAACTCTTCACCGGTGCAGTTCAAACTCGAAGGAGTAGAAATTCCCTAAAATTGATCACCTAATTGTTCCAACCTGGTTCTTCGTTAAAGATTCCGTAACTGGTCATTGGCTCCAGGCTTGGAGCAAAATTTGAACGGTAAGTGAGGTGGAAGATTTGATATAGAACTTTGGATTTGATAAGTTTGAAATGCTTCATCTATGCGACCCAAGTAAGAGGGAGAAAACATTCTATGAATTGACCGCCTTAGTGTTCCACTTAACAGCCAGTTTCTCCGTTAGAGAAAAATTACTGGCTGCATGGAACAAATTCTAAGTGGTGAGTGAAGTGAATGATCTGTTTAAGAAATTTTGGATTTGATTACTTTGAGATACTCCACCTTTGCAGCTCAAATTCGAGAGAGTAGAAGTGTCTTGAACTTGAACACCTCAAGTTCCCATTAGAAACTTGCTTTTTTTTCAGAGCTTTGGTAAACGGGGATAGGCTGCAGGCTTCTTCATAGAACAAAATCTGAGTGTACATTGAATGATTTGATAAAAAACTATTTTCTCTAAAAGGCCTGGATTCGACAACTTCTATGCAGCCCAAAGTTGAATGAGTATAAATTTCTTGAAACTGAACGCCTATATGTTCCACTGAGTAGCTTGCTTCTTCAGTAGAGCTTTTGTAAGTGGTAATTCGCTTCAGTCTTCTGCATGACAAAATCTGAGTGGTTAGACAATTGGATGATCTAATAAAGGAGAATTGGAGTTGGTCAGTTTGAGACAATTTGTCGATACAGCCAACCTGGAAGGAATTCAACTTTCTTAAAATTGAACACCTAAATGTTATACTGAGGACTGTTTCGTCGGTTAAGCTTTCGTAATTGGTGATTTTCTCCAGACTTCTTTCTGCATGGGCCAACACCTTGGTGGTTAGTGAAGTAGATGTTGTGATATAAGGATTTTGAGCTTGATTAGTTTTAAACAACACATCTATTCAGTCCAAAGTTGAGGTGTATAAATTTAATAAAATTGAACACCTAAGTATTCTACTTTGTTGCTTGCTTCCTTCATAAAATTTGTAGTTGATGCGTTTGAAACGCTTCATCTATGCAGTGCAAGTTCGAATGAGTAAAAATTAATTAAAGTTAAGCACCCAGGTCTTACACTAAGCACGTTTGCTTCTTAGTTAGAGCCTTCGTAACGGGTGATTGGCTTCAGGATTCTGCATGGAACCAATTCTGAGTGGCAAATGAAAAGGTTATTGTGATCAAAAATATTTTTAGTGTTGATAAGATTTAGACGCTTCATCTGTGCTGCGCAAAGAAGTAGGAATTCCTGGAAATTGGACACCTAAGTGTTCCACTGAGCATTGACCGTGAGGATATCCTGGAAATAATTTTTAAAAGGTGTCTTGTCTCCGTGTTCAATTGCCCCTTGTTATGGTCTCCTCACCATTAGCTTTTGTAATTTATTCAGCGGAGCCGTGTTAGGGCTTTCGTCTCTTCAATCACTTCAATCATTGCAGCTGTTAACCTAAAAATGTCTTCTTTTGGTTCAAGGGACTACTTATTACTGTTCAAGAAATCCAAGCAATTAAATTGCTAAATGAGTTATTGCAGGAATCTGGTAAAAGCAACAATCAATTAAAACCTGTCTATTGCAAGCCAATGACAGAACCACTTGACTGTCTCAAGCCAATGGCGTGACAATAGAGCAAGAAGGAAATATGGCTGCTCACAGTTGTATGTTTTCTGACAGATTGGCTCGTGGGTAGGTATCAGGCAATGTTAGCTTGATATTGGAGACGAGGAAGAAGATAGTTGAAGAAATAAGACTGAAGTTAGCATTAGGTGTGATTAGTTTAGTATGATGCAACTTCATTGCTCAAACTTCTTAAGAATTTGGAGTAAGAATCCCCCAGTTTTAAGTGTTATTTGTGACAGTATTTTAATAATGTGAAAGTGCATTCTGTGTAATGCAACAAATAACACAATTATGACTTTATTAAAGCTACAAATTCTTCAGAATTCATGCTTTAACCTCTCCTTTGGCATTACAATTCCAACTATGTAGACGCCACGCAAAATTTCTGAAAAAGGGCGTTTTCGAAGAACCAAATGCCGTGACACAAAGTTTTTGCTACACGTAGATTTTGGGCTTGATCCGCCTCTGGGATACTTGTCATCTGAAATAAAAGTGACGGGCTAAGAAAAGTAAAATTTAGAAAATGTCACAATCACACGTAGAACAGAACACAAACAAGCTAAGGATCCGAGTTCACCTGTATTGGAACGTAATGTTTTAGCCAAAACGGAACTGGTACGGGATTAGACAAAACTTGATAATTCCGGCAAAGTCAATTATCCTGGCGCACTAGCCTACCCACATAGCAACCTAACAACTATTGTTGGTTCTGCTAGACAGCAGAAATTAAATTTGTTACGTTTAGTCATGTGTTGTGCGTCTGGATTCTAGATCATCATGTTGACAAACATAATATTGTGTTTGTACTTGTGTTTGAATGTTTGGTACTATCAACTAATTGAGTAAGGACATCAGAAATGTCAATCACATTTCAAAAAAGACAGTAACAGGCTGTTGAACCTCCGCCAAGGCTGAACGTGTCACAGATAAGACAGAGTCACTCAAAGTAGGCAAATGATGCGAGATAGATTTTGCAAATTTTTGTACCCAGACGCTAATCCAGATCGATCCCAACATTGTTTCAAAACGTATCATCCGATTTTTGTCACGAGGATCCGTCCAATAGTTTTTGCATAATCCAGCTGAGAGACAGACAAACAGACAAACAAATGCCGCCGAAAACAATACCTCCTTGGCCAAGGTAAAAACGTAATTAAATAAGGATCTGCATCATAGTATGTCAATGATTATAAAATTGATTGCTTGAGGTGACTAAGCGCATTAGATGCTTCTACTGAGCAAATAAAGTCACATTTTTGTGTATATAGAAACTGGTCTAACACCTCATTGTCAACAATTTATCTTACCATGTTAAAAATATTATAACGTTTTACGAATTATGATTTTTCACTTTCAAATTATTCAGATCATACTGTAAATTTAAACCAACAAAATTCTAATCACATCTTCTTGCGTTGGCTTCAAGCAGCCCTCTCGCAGCCTCTCAAAATAATTGAACACCTCATTCTTTCTGAATGTTGTATAATTGCTGAAACTGTGCACTACAGTCAATTAGACGTCTAGTGCTGTTATGCTAATTTAGAAATTTTCAAATTGATGTGAATCCTACTTGTAGTACAAAATTTAAAAATCGTCTTGAAAATTTGCGACTTTGTGCTAAAAACATACTTTAAGCTTTTTTCGTTCCTGACTGTTCAAGCTATGATGATAAAACTTGTTAAATGAAAGGCTTCTAATTATTTTCAGCGCAAATTGTCAAGGCAATACCCCACTTTAATCCATCTTTTGACTTGAAAGTCTGATTCTGAAAAATTGTCTGTCAAAGTTATCAAAACCGTATCATCTGCACGAGCACAGGTATCAGGTACGGTGCTCATCGAATTCATAAAGTACCATTAGTTGACAGCTATTTAACTTAAGGATCTATCTCCTTCAGAAAAAAGCCCTTTTAAAGCAACTGTCGGTAGCAATATTTGGGGGAGGGGGGGTAACTCTCCGAGCTAACTCTATTGAAAACCAAGGAGACAAAACGAATCTAGATGCTGCATCAAATGCCTATCTAATGTAGCAGAACAAATTCAAAACACTGCAAAGGACTCAAAAGGCAAGAACTATTAAAATTCTTAGTATATTACGACCTATCCTATCAGGATTCCTTTCAAAATGTTAACTGCAAAAGACAAAAATATAATTTATGTCAAGGTATGTGGTTCTACCTTCTACAACATGAACAAAAGAAAGCACAGAGTGAATTTACATTTATCCTGGCTAAAGTCAATAGAACCGCCATGGTATAGTGAATAAGGCGATGACCTTGCAAGCCAGAGGTTGCGAGTTCAAATCAGTGTCATCACAAACAAAACACCATTGGTGAGAGGACATAACGGAAACCCTCTCACATAAAGAGCCCACTTCCTAGTAAATTCCCTGACCATGACATAGGAATCATGTACGCTTGGTAACGAGTATATGCTAGAAAAAAATAATTTTCAATTGACTATCACTGCCATTGGAATGCAATAAAGTCCCAAAGTATTACTACCTGTGCTCTCAATTTGGTGTGTATACAAGGCTAGAAGGCACCACATTTGAAGGCAATCACTATCATTGTTGCTGTTTAAGTGGTGTAGATTATAGTAAGTAATTAGCTAGACAAGTATTGCAATTTTTTTCCATTTCGTATTCGGCTAAGCATCCTCCATTGTAACTGTTTCATAAGCTTTCTAATCTATATTAGTAAAATACGGAAACTCAAAATATGTTCCTTTTACTGTTGTTTATACAAATGTTATATAAATGTATAATAAATATATTCAAAGGTATATATCATATATACATATGATGTTCTTGTTTTTGCCAAATAGTTTCCTTAAAGATGTAACACAAACGAGACTATGCATACGAGGTGGTAAGTTGTTTATACACGTACTATGCCATTATGAAATTGTCAAACAAGATAGATTGTGTTGTAATGAAGTCGCTGTAAGCATGGTCTTTCGAGCAGGTAATGTGTAAAAGGCTCATTTACTGTGTAAAGGCAAATACTGTATAATGCAGTTCCATTAAGGCTAATGAATTAAAAACGTATAATATTATTTATAAAACATTTTTGGACAACAAACTTTTAGCCAACTCAATTTCAGAAGTTTTTGCTGATTTTAACCCAAGAATCCTTGCGTATATGCTGAAGAATAATCAATGATTGGTATCAGTGATCATAAATTGTCTTATAAGTATCATTTAAACAATATACTTGAGAATGTGCTAAATCTTTGTTGGCAGTATAAAGATCGTTTTACAATTTTAAAGACAAGATTAATGGAATCATTCAAATTATTAGCAGAATGCTTCAAATTTAGTGAATCATCATTCATCATGTTCCACTATCTCTAGTTGAACCAGATTGCGCACCAACATAAGCCTGTTTTCTCCAAAGGTCACGATTTCTACAAGCGATAATTATTTCAACACAGCTGTTTATGTTCGACCAGGTAACTACGTTGCCATACCAGCATTGTCTCGGTCTTCCTCTGCTTCATTTTTCTGATATCAAGCCTTCTAAGCATATCTTTTACAACCCTGTTTTAGATCTCTTGACATGATTAAATAGATTCAAGACTTTGATCTTAATGACTGCTGTGATGGGTGTCAAGTTGGTGATCTGACAAAGTTTATCTACTAGTACTCGGTCTGCTGTTTGCCATAAATCTCATTATGTGATTTTGAAACATTTCAACTCGTTGCAAAAGCTTAACTGTCCAATTTCTGCATTCAAAACCATAGAGCACAACTGGAAGAACATATGTGTTGTAGACAAGAGCTTTTGTACAGTACGGAACTCTGATGTTAATAGGTCTCTGTTTTTTCTCAAATTTATTGAATTATGTCAAAAATTTTGCATACTTCAAAACAATTTGCAAATGAATGACATAATGTTAGGACGTTTATAATTTGTATTCAATGAAAAGAAAATTCTTTTGGCGGAATTTTTGCTTAGTATTGTAGTGATCCTTACATGGGTATTAACATTGCTAAAGATGCAAGATCAAGAAAAGTAGTTTCAAGGGAAAGAAGTATCAAGGATGGAAGTGCTCCACAATAAACAACTGAAGTTTTACAGAGTTTTGAGCACATTTTATGCAATTACTTTGCACAAGATAATACCGAATGTATTGAAAATATGTTGTATTTACTCTGTGTTATTTGTCTTGAACTTAAAAAGTATACAAGAAAGGAAAGACATAACATAGGAAAGTTAAAGCAAGACACACTGATAACTGAAAAAGGTCTTCCTTTTTGGAATAAACTGAATGCTAAACAAATATGTTATACAAATACTCAAGAGCATTCTAGTATAAACAGATTAACAGAAGGAAAACCGAGATAACATGATCATCTTCAAGCATCAAGATCTCTATATGCAAATTTCCTTCTATGGCTTCTCTGTGGTACTCTTGTATGCCTCCGAAATCTCTTGCAAGCACAACCATGTGTCAATTTATGTACATTCAAGGCTCTTATAGCTAATCTTCCTTTTCTATGATCTCTGTTTTGTATACATTTTTCTGCTTAGCATGTCAGTATGCATTGCTAGTCTTCAAAGTATTATAGGATTATAGGGCTTTGATAAATATTGTTTTTAAAAAAATCAAATAAGGTAGACAGTCATTAGGTGCTAAAAATTGTAAAGCAAACCTGAGGTTCAGTACTGCGTTTCCTATGGAGTCGACATAAAAACTCAAAAAATCTTGCAAAGCTATGGAATAGAATGCAAACATATATGGTAAAGTGCCAAAGTGCTAGGGTCACAGGGTAAGGCTAGATCCAGCTTGGAACTGCGTTATTTGTCTGGACGAAAGTACTTTTGTCTTTCACAGGTAACACTCAGAAAAAGAAACCCGTACGAAAATCCAGCTATCAATTTTAAGACGTTTTCCTAAGCCACACTGGATAATAATATTTATCTGAGATTGAAACCTTTGTTCGAAATGATGCTCTGGAATGGAAATGTTTCCTTTCTTCAAATGGATAACTTGGTCAACGTTAGGCAAAAAGTAATTACAGAGTCTATACCTTCAACAGTGTTTCGTGTACATGTAACTAGTGTGGTACTTCGATAGAGTTGTTGGTTGGAACGACAGATTCTAGCTACGCAAAAAAGAGGCCCTCGGCTTACTGTTATTACGTTATTGGTATAGGACTGTGGCTCAGGTTCCACACTTAAAACATAAAATGTTTGATGTAATAGAAGTCTAACTGCTCAAACTCAGTATCTTAATTTCTCAGTCAAACACTCGGTAACAAATCTCAAATATGTATACAGGTATTGATAGCTTTGATTTCAAACAATTATTTCCTATCTAAGTAATTATTCACTTTGTTTGATAATTCACTCATAGTAACTGTGCTATAGATCTAATCGATAGGCAGTAAATATCTCTTTTCCTTCAGTGCTATTTTGATGATGACTAAATAAACGAATAATAGTTATAAGACATTGGTTAAAGAAACCTAATTGAATCACATAAGACCTGCCAGACTGACATCAAAGCTTAAAGCATACCTCATGATACTGTAAGAAATAAGTAATTTTTTAAAATTTGATACATTAATATGTTTTATATTATGTGCTCTGATCAACGATCATTTTTTTGCGGTGAATCAGATTTAAAGAAGCATTCTGCTGGCCTGCAAGACGAGATTAACCATAGAGATATTTAACAGCACAATTCTATATTCAAGAAACCACATTATACCCTGTACGATAATATTTATATTAACCTAATATCAATTCTGGTATTCGGATGTCTATGTAATCGTGGAAACAAATCCTGAAAGAGATTAAATTGATTTTGTAATCTTTATGAAAATGTAATCTTCTCAGCTTTAATATTTATTGTCACGCCTGGTATCTATCTACTTCAAGATCTCTTGGAGTTCCGAGGTTTTATATTTATTATTGACAACAGATAAGATTGATACGTCGTCTTCAAGTTCAAGAAATCTACTTCTTACATTGTGAATTGCACGTTCATAAGAAGCCCCATTGTTCAGTTCTTCATGGGTCAGTTTATAAAGAATGAGATTACATTAAATTAAGTGAAGTACATAAGTGCTTATTCTAGTAAACTCATTTTTACTTAATCGTAGAGTTTAAAACTTGATGTATTACAACTTACCATATCGGCATATTTTGTGTGGTGTGTTAGATAATAGTGAAACTTGGGCAAAAATCTGATTTTAACAGAGCTTTGTTCTTGTATTCTCCCGTATAATTTCAATGCAATTGTTTTTAAAAACAGTTTTTAATTTGAGAATTTCTTTTCACCAGACCTACAAAAGTTTAAATTGAGAGGATTTTAATTGACAAAAACTGTAGGAAATTAAGAGTAGGTTGCGCCAATAAAACGATCATATGGGTTGTCAGTTTATTAAAGCTGTATTTAGTAAAAAGTGCTATTTTTAAATCTGTGAATGATGGGGAGATCATTTCGATTCTGCAACATACGTCCTGGAAATTCCTGATAATTTTATGGCATAAACTACTTGATTTACCATTGTATGTCTTAAAGAAGATATCATTATATTAACGTACATTTTTCCATAGGTCTGATGCATGTGTAGAGAAAACCTCTAGCAGCTCTCTAGCCAAGGGAAAATTTACATGATACTAAACACTAGTTGCCACTACAGATTTGAAATTAACAGTTATTTTTATCATATGAGAGGAAACTGAGGGGCATCAGGTTGACCACGTCCAGTGTTTTTAAACAAATTATTTGTTTATTTTGGAGTCGCAACATACTTAACTGTTAAGCACTTGTATATATTTATATTTTGAATCACCCTTTTACCAGACAGAAGTAGTACTGCAAGTATTGTCTTGTCAATCCGTTTATCGCATCAATCTCTGCAAATTACAGTTACAGAAATTTACAAATTCTAATAAATAATCTTAGTGCTTTTATATGGCATGGTATGCTATGTTACTATCATCAAGAACTAAAATTTTTCTCATCGTAAGCTTTCTCATCTGAAATTTAAGCTGCCTTTCTATGACAACTTTCCTGTGTTATTAATCCTTAGGAGAGAGCTTATAAAGAAAGGTTGGATGTGGTATTGTACAATATTTTAAGAGACCTTTCATTCTGGTCGGTATTTGTGTGCTTAAAGGCTCTTTACCTAAAGTATGGACCAATACATAATCACGATGTTGAATTTTCCTTTTCAAGGACCGCAACCAAGATATAAATAAATTTTCTTTTTTAAAATAAGGCAGTTATAAATAACAAATTAAAACAAGGCTCACATGGGCAGAAAAAGCTGATGAAATTAGTTAAGGTTTGAGATCTGTGAAGATTAGTTGAACGATGACCAAAAATAGTTTCAAACAGGAAATATCAGACGCCATTAATCCCACGACAATAGGATTATATATGATATTGAAAGAAAAACATGAAAGAGTCGGTATATTATGCGATATATCTAATTTTATCCCGGGAATTTACCCCCCCCAATCCCTCTTGAAGGGACTACATGGAGTTCTAGTATATATTTATTTGTGTAGTGTGTATATGTGACGCGCAATCGATCGGTCGCGCTACACCATCTATAGATCCATTAAACGCGCAGTGATCAATTTATCTCACAACAGTCAATCGATTGCACTGCGCGTTCCATGGATAAATACATTAATAATTAAATATATAAGCATGAAATGAAACAAACAAACTTAACTTTCACCAAAATATTTATAACTTGTACACAAAAAACTCAAAGTATAAGCCCATCTCCTGTATTGCCCACGCTTTACACTGTCGCTATCTCTAGGGGTAGTTTTACATTAAACATCAAATGAGCAAGGGTCCACTATGGTTCTGCCCTCAGTACTGAAATTATTATTTAAGGAGATGGGGAGTTAAAAGCCCATCTCCATTTTCTTAGGCTGATGGAAATGCTAGAGTGTAGGGCTGGCCCAATGGTATCGCTGTGTATGTAGACCACAGTAAATGTGATTTGAAGAAAATCGATTAGCTCACAGCAAACGAAAAAGAAGATTTACAATATTTATTCTTCTCCTGCAGCTTCATCATGTTTTTCATTGTCATTTTGTCGAAAGTATTTTATGATTTGCATTGGCCTGTATTATTATTCCAGGACACATATATTACCTAGATAATAGCAACTCCCACTAAAAGAAAAAACCATCATCATTTGTTAAGATCTATAACTATTTACAATAGGCTGAGCATATAAAGCTTCTTTTCCTTGCCAGGTTACGATAATTCCAGCAGTGTGTTTCTAATGCCGGCTATTTTTGAGAATTACATAGAATAGTAAAATTTTATACCCTGAAAATACCACTCTGAGCAATAAACGCAAGTATTATGATACCGCAGCTGTGCAACAAGACAGTCTCTAGGATGCTCGTCAAAATTGCTCTATGAATACGCATATTTTAAAATACCATTACAGATAAACTAACACAATCCCGTGGTTTCTCCCTGGCGATAACACGTATCATGATGCCACGTCTTTGCAGTTTTATTTCCCAAGGAGGTATAAGCAAAACATGGGATTAAAAAGACTATTTACATAAGCCAAAGTAAGAGCATCATATTATGCGTTGAATTAGATCTGAAATTTAATTTCCCGCCTTACTGTTAACTACTTTGTTTGAAACACGTTTACATACTACGCTTTCTTACATACTTACATACTTGCTTCTCGAAGCACAACTTCTTCAATTCTCCCTGTCCATCAGAGCTGTTTTCACTTAGATGTACTTTCTAGGTTGGTGTTTCGTATCAGTATACCAACGTAAGTAACATGTTTCCCTCCAGTACTCGCTTACGCAATTGTTAACTGACAAAGAGTAGCCTTCTCTCTTCATGTCTTAGCTGGATAAACAACGCACCAATTATAGAAAAATTTGAACTAAAGAAACAATGTCATGGTGCATTTTTAAGACTAGCCAAGCAAAATGTTATTCAATTTGTCTAACTATCTATGCAAACATGTGCCGCAAGGTCATTAATCCCAGATGACCACTTTCCACTTTTTCTTTTTATGCCTATGGCTATAGTATTGTTATTGCCAATAGCAATGGTACAAATTAAGTGCCCCACTCACAGCCAAAAATGTGGCATTGAGAAATGTTTTAGTTTAAAGTTTGGCATTTGCATAATCTATACATTGCAAATTAATAAAAAGTGAAAATAATAATTGATTCTTCTATAGTGTTCTTGTGCTTTCGCATTAATAGGAAAGGAGATGCCACCCATAAGGGTAATTACTTGAAAATGTATATTTTTTTACCCAACTATTGTATTGCTACTTAATTGCCAATGCGGAATATGGACCAAATAAGAATTTTTTTACTGTGATCTGCCTACATTACAACTTACAACATTGCATTGATACTCCTCGATCGAAAGTGACTTATACCAAAAAAATGGCCAATGAAATCTCTTCTGCGTAAGAGGCCGTCCATAATTTGCATCATTATTACAAGCGTCCAAACCGTAAGCTTTTGAGAAATCACCATTTCTCCTCAAAAATTTACATCAGCAGACAAAAAATAATGACGGATCGGACATGGAAAATACAAGGACAATCAAAATTAAAAAGTTTCCTAACAGTACAAAACCTAAAATTTGTCCTAAGTAAAACTAATCTATAAAGCTTTTCGTCTGGCACTGATCACATAGATTCGTAAGAATTCAGTAGCACAAAACATAGCAGAATTTGTGGCTTAAGGATCGAGAATTGACCAATAAGCATGCAACGAATCACGTATTGGGCGAGATAAGACACAAAGGAAAGAAAAAACAAGAAAAAAAGGTCAGATGTCAGTTTTACTGAAGACGGTTTTCAAGAGTCACAATCAAAGAAGAAACACTAGAGAAGATCCCAAGATTCTCAAAAAATGTATAAAGTGCACTATTGATAAAGATTTCCAGCTCATACTAGACTGTTCACCATAGACCACAATAATTGCAAACCTTGTTGCTAGTAAATGAGATGTTCAACGCTAAAGACACAATAATACAGGGTTTGTTCTAGTACAAGCATGGCAGCCAAAAACTTGACAAAACACCCATGGCAATCAAAAACGTGGAAAAATATGTAAAACTGACCACAGCTCTTGAAGAGTTTTTTTTAGAAGAAACCTTGTAATATTATGTTTGTCAGCTTTGTACACATACATTTTCAGGAATATTTTGGAAGAGTGATCAGTTTATCAATAATTGACAAGATTGATGACGTTTAAATGGTAAAACGTCCAAGATGTTCTAACATGAATACACAAGAAAAAGCAAGCATGTCTAACATGTCAACTTTCGAAGAACCTGAATAATGCTCCAAAACTGTTGGTAAAAAACATTTCAACAAAAAAATTTACAAATGATTATGCACACACAATAAAATCACACACACACAAGTAATTCTAACATGTCAACTTGCAAAGAACCTGAATAATGCTTCACAACGGTTGGTTGAACAATGCTGCACTATACTAGATAACTGTCAATCACTTTGTTAGTCTCCGTATTCTATGTCCAGCGAAATTCTGATGACATTAAAGCTGGTAACGAGATGGAAACGTTTGGTCATAAACTTTGCGAAAATTCAATGTACAAAGCGATATACGTTCATGAACTGCTCTTGATATTCGTTCACTGGAGCCTGGTGAATGGCAGCACTCATCGTGGCGGCATTTCTCTCAACATGAACAAGGCCGCAAACTCTACGCCAGCCAAGTGAGCGGGAAATTATGCAGGGCCACAGGGGCCCGAGGAGTGTCAGTAAAGCACTTAGCTTTGGTTTCTTGCGTTTCCCTACGATCCGGATAATCAAAAGAAGTCAAGTATAACTATTATTGGCGAGTACTTTTAGATTGCGCCATAATAAGTATTGACACTATTTCAAGAACGCTTAGACCGAAAGCTGTAATACTCTGCAAAAGTTTACAATTTATATTTATGCCATTACAGGCAACATCAGTGTATTTCAATGTAAGTCAATATTGTATCAACCTATCAAAGAACTGAAGGTGTGTGTTGTAATACCAATTTTGCTCCATCTTGATACTATTGTTGTACCGGTTTTATGTTACTTATAGGTATAAGCAGCTCTACACAATTTCACGTAACTAATGACGTTTACCTATTATAGGCCTCCTGGCAACCATTTTTCTACCGTGTGTCGCTAATTTTGTGGTGATAGTGGCTTTTGGATTTCCCGAGGAAATGAGCAGTTCTCTATAATTTGGTCAGGAGGTGACACATGAAATCATTACAATCTACAATCTCGACTTGCTGTGTAACCTCAAATTGAGTAATCCAGTATTGCAGATAAATATTCTGATATGAAGTTGTCCTCTTACCCTTACCTCGATTTTACTAATTATGGGAAAAGAGGCTCTGTTATTTTAGCACCAGCTAGTCAGAGGTGGCGAAACATACCTGAAAGTGAGTAGAGGGATTCAATACTGAAAGTTTAAGTTTTAGATCTTATTTTCTCTTGCCTTTTCCTTGGGAGAACCTTCTGTTTTGAAAAAAGTGGGGGTCATGGCCCCTATCCCCCATTTTCCCGGGTCTGGCTTGTTTTCCACATATCGCTTACACAAGTGTGCACGAGCCCTTTTCATGCTGAATTTCTTGGCTACACATGAACGGTAAAAACATCATAGTCACCGCGTTTCATATTTGAATGGTGGATCTATGTTATTCTCTATAGTTAAGATAAGCCTGCTGTGATTATGTGAAAGTATTTGCATGACAACTGTAGTTGTAATCATGTTTACTGATAAAGAATAGCTATTGTTAAGTTTCAAAGTGTTTAAGTATATTCTACTCATACCTACTATATATCTCAGATCAATAAAGAACCCATTACGTTGGCAGGCTTGGTTCAACTTTCTACTATACCTGAAAACACGGCTGAATAACAAATAAACTCCGCCCTAACTACGCTGATGATTTTCCTGATATCAAAATGCTTACTGTTACCGTAGTTATCATAAACCGATAAAGCTAGTTCTGTTAGTTTACATTTTAATTTTTTCAGTTACTAAATAATTAAAGGATGGAGTTAAATTGTTCATATACAGGACTATGAATGGTTAGTGAGCTCTGAGTCAAAGTATTTAGGTGCACGAAATCTTGTCATATTAATGAATAGTAAACAAGGGGGTAGAAATAAGTAAATTTTGGTCCACTGATGATGGCTAGATTGAGTTTCTTCCGTTTTAATTTCTGCTGCCATAGTGTACATTGTCAAGGGCCATTCTCCAAAATCTTAACTTTCTCTGACTGCTAAATTTAATTACCGAAGGTTTTCCTCGAATGTCGGCCTTTGGGTTGTGCTCTAAAACGAAATGATCACAAGACTGTATTTATTTTTTAATTTCGTTCTTTCGAGACAGCAGCAATACAAAGAAAGGGAAAGGCCATTAAATAAAAACGTGTTGATCTTTTGTCCTGACATTAGTCCAAACAATGTCAATTGCAGTTTACAAGAATATAAAAATAGTCAAGATGGATCCAAACAGAGTGGTTTTTTTTATTGACTTAAAGTAATATTCCATGTTTTGACTACTTGACCTTTGAACCAAAGAACCCAACTGCCTTGTATAGGATATTTACTTTTAGCCAGAAAACCAGTGACAAGCAAATGACGAAGTTCTGACACCACCAAATGACTAAAGTTTAATGACCAAGAATTTGCCCATTTATGAGATTGTCAGTTTTAAGCTCAGATGACGTCATAGTATTATTTTGATTCTCAGAATATCTGATAAACATTTATAATTATTTTTTCAGGAGACGAAAATGTTTTAGTGATAGACGCTTACAAATGGTATTCTTGTGATTCACAAGTTGTACAAGAATGTTGCCGCTGCTTAAATGATTGAAGTAAGATTGGCTGCTTCAATACAAGGAAGTAAAATCGCAAAATTTTCAACTGTACCAATATGGCCGTATCAACTGCATTGCGAAGAAAGTTTTAAAACAGCACAATACGCTTTCAACTTTAAAATCAGCCAACATCCCCGTGGTCTCATGGCAGATAATCAAGTCTTCGCTTTCCAAAATTTACCAAGTATTTCCCAATAAGAGATTGTGGTTGTCGTAGATGCTGTCTCTTGAACCTGTATTGACGCGACTATCAGTGTCGTCATGGATACGGTATTGGTAATGCTTATTGCTGCTCTGTTGTCATATGCTCTTCCAGAAGTAAACTAGAAGTAAACCAATAATCTGACATTCAGTTATTTGCGGGTCAGTTTGTATCTCGGTTTCGTCTTCTATTCCTGGTTATATATTATAGCCATAGATAAAAAGGCTACATAAAGTGCGAAACAAAGCAAATGCTATCAAGTGGCCCAATTTAGAGAAATAAAGCTACCACTTGGAGATATTTTAGGCAGTTGCTGCCCATTAGTGGTACTAGTTGTGGCATCAATACAAAAGTATTGATCTCCAGAATTCATGGTGAGTTTTAACAGGAATTCAAAAATATAGGTCTATTGTTTTTGATTAAGGGAGGGGCTGAAGGAGCGATTTCTCACGCAGTTAATATGTTAATTACCTCTTATCAAATATTTATATTGTTATCACAGGATGCTAACAAATGGTATCATTTTGTTTATTATACTACTATTTCAGGGTGATTTTAAAATGTGGCAATGACCCTCCTTGACACTGACCGGACCAGCCATGTCAGGACAGAGAATGCCCTGTCATTATTGGGTATTGACAATAATGTAACTAAAATTGATGCTTGTGTAGAAAAAATTGTTTCTTGTAGATTGTATTTTTCATCGTATATCTACAATATGTTTTTTTGACGTCATCACGTACACACACTTCTGGCAATAATGTTATCCCTGTTTAAGTCAGGAAAGGTATTTATTTACAGATCGGTTATGGAGCTGATAGTTGGTTCTGGACTGTTCCTATCCAGTTTTAATCCTTGAGATGGTCATTTCATTCTTAAGTTGAGAAAGCTATATTGATTCGTTAGGAGACTATAATGCCCTTTCTATCAGGTAAATTGTGTAAACTCGTCTTGCATTTCAATTCGAAGCAAATTCAGTGATGACCTCGATTATAAATCATAGCCTTGAAAATTCTTGACTTTATGGACTCAGTGGAAACAATGTAGATAGGAGTTTTATAAGCGTATAAAAGCATACGACTCATGTCATGATAAAGGTCCTGTCTACAAGTCATAGCATGTCAACTATGAAAATGATTTTGTTGCAACGTGAAAAATATTACTGCCATCTTTTAACACTGATAGAAATTCATGCAAAGAATGTACTCAGTTTGTATTTCGCTGTGCATAGTCAACTGAGCTATTGAGTATTGAAAAGTACGTTTTCAAGTTATATCACTGCTTTGGCTGATAACAATACTGTTTACTATCTAAGAAAACATTTTGCATATTATCAGAATGTCATTTTATCGTACTGCAAGACTGCACAATATGACTGTCTGTGTCAAGAAATTGTAGGTGAGTTGAAGAATTGGAAACAAACGTTTCTAGCTTATATTTGTCGCAATACTGTGTGTCAGTCCTCAGATATACGTACCACATTTGACCCAAAAAGTTATAAAAAATACTCACAGCAGGGTCTTCTTCAGATTTATAGTAAATTAGGTCATTCTACAAAACAGCAGGTTTTATAGCACAGATAGTAACAACTTTAATAAATTTCTCTTACTTTACCGAATAGAAACCGAAGCTTGCTATGTTCTAAAACCACACGACTGCCACGTCCTCAATAATCCCAGGGATTGAGATCGATATCTTAAGAAATGCACTATTATTATGTTTTAAAGTAATACTAATCGTAGCTTACCAGTGAAGTTTCCACCTGTCTGGATACAAACAGATAATTGTTTCACGTAATCGGTACTGTGGGTCTCTGAGAGTAGGAACGCCTATTTCAGGGCCCAATGAAAGCATGTACGATACAGACAGGTACGAATAGGTCAGCATTAAAGATTTAGCAGTTAATAGGAAAAGAACTGTAATGCTGAAAATAATTTGATGGATTAAGGGAAGAAAAACTACAGATTTCGGTTATCCTAAAGATAAAGTAAACAACATGGCCATTGACTCATAAACATTATTGCACATGCAGTGCACTCAAGAAAGAGTTAATACAGCCTTTTATCCTAATGCAGTTTCAATGCAATAGAAAACCCATTACGAAGTAGCATCAGCCTATCTTCGGATTAGTTAAATCTCATCACATAACAAGGTACCGTTGCAGTGAGCTTAAATTTCCACTTGAAAAACATGGCAGAAATTTTCTTTCTGCTGCATTCGTACACGTCAATTGCAAAGCTCGTTATTATATTTTACTTGCAAACTTTGGAATTTCAAGATCAAGAAGAAAAGTTTTATTCAGTCTTATTTGACATTAGGTTTTAATTCTCGCTCATCATTAGATGTTTCAGGCCTACCTGAGGAAATCGATAACAGGGTAATTATTATCATAGTAAATTTTCAACAGACGTTGATAAATGTTATTTTAAAAAGATGTATAGCTTCAAACAAAAAAACGTAAATGGAAGTCTAGCCACACTTTATCACAGTAACTATGAACTGGTTTCAATTTCTTTGTTCACATATTTAAATCGATACAGGTTGTAAATGAAATAATATGTTCTGCGGGCAGCCAACGACCACTCCCCCCATCTACATCAAGTAACAATAAGCAGGATTAAAAATTCATTTCTTTGTCAATGAATATTTCGACAAAGTCTTTAATTATCAAATAACGTTTAATGGGTGGGTTGTATCCATCAACCTCATTATATATCAGCATGATTAATAATCCTAATAGATCGCCTTGTTAAAGTAATAACCATAGAACAATGAACTATGCATTTCATTAGTTTTTAAAGAATGATTCATATCACATCGAACTTTACGTGAATCATGAATGATAGCAATCAATTTATGCAACGCACTTCCAATGGGTAACCACAAAGGGGTAATGACAAATATCAGAAAAGCTGTACACTAAACTACAGAGACTAGAGTTCTTTCGCCAAATTGATGGCATCAATAATGTACTAAGAATGGTGGCACATTAACGATAGCATATCAATGATGGCATATCAACGACAGCAACATAGGTATAACATATCAATTATAGCATGTGAATAATAGAAGATCTATGATGGCATGACAATGATACCATTTGCATCATAGCATTGCAATGATTGCATTTACATGATAGCGTATTAATGATGGCCTATCAAAGATAGCATATCCAAGATAACAGATCAATGATAGCATATCAACTTAAGCAAATCACTGAGTGCACATCAATGATAGCATATCAATAATAGCAACTCAATCATAGCATGTCAATTATAGCAAATGAATGATAGAAGATCTATGATGGCATACCAAGGATAACAACTGGATGATAGCATGTCAATGATGTTGTATCAAAGATAGAATAACAATGATTGCATTTACATGATAGCAAATCACTGACAGCATAATTGAGATATCAGATCAATGATAGAATATCACTCGTAGCATATCAATGACAGTATATCAGTGATAGCAAATTAATAATAGCATATCAATGATAGCACACTTATGATAGCACATCAGTCAAAGAATATGAACGATATCAAATCAATGATATCATATCTATGAGTGGATGTCAATGATGGCGTATCAAAGATGATATATCAACAGGTGCATATCATCGATGTTACTTCAATAATGACATATCAATGGTCGGACATTAATGTTGACATATCAATGATAGTGTATCAATGATAGCATATAAATGAAAACACATCAATGTTAGTTGATCAATGATAGTATATCATTGATGAGGTATCAAAAATCCTATATCAATATTGCATATCGATTATAGCATATCAATGACAGAAGTAAATCAATGATAGCGTATCAATGATAGCAACTCAGTGATAACATGTCAATTATAGCATATGAATTATAACAGATCCGTGATGGCATACCAAGGATAACAATTGCATGATAGCATGTCAATGATTGCAATGACATGATAGCGTATTACAGATGGCATATCGAAAGATGGCCTATCAAAGGTATCATATCCAAGATGACAGACCAATGATAGCATATCAGTGATAGAATATCAATGGCAGCATTTCAATGATAGCAAATCAATGATAGTACATCAATGGTAACCAATCAATGATAGCATGTCAATTATAGCAAATCAATGAGTGCACATCAATGATAACATATCATCGATAGCAACATAGGTATAAGATTTCAATTATAGCATATGAATGATAGAAGATCTATGATGGCATACCAAGGATAACAATTGGATGGTAGCATGTCAATGATGTTTTATCAAAGATAGCATAACAATGATTGCATTTACATAAAAGCATATCAATGATAACAAATCAATGATAGCATATCAATGATAGCAACTCAGTGATAACATGGCTATTATAGCATATGAATGATAGAAGATCTATGATGGCATGACAAGGATAACATCTGCATGATCGTTTGTCAATGATGCGTATCAAAGGTAGCATAACAATAATTGCATTTACGTGATGGCAAATCAATGATTGTATATCAATGGTAGCATTTTAACTAACAAATCAATGAGTGCACATCAATATCAGCATATCAAGCATATCAACATATCATTGATAGCAACTCAATGATAACATGTAAATTATAAAATGTGAATGATAGAAGATCAATGATGGTATACCAAAAATACTTTTGGGTGATAGCATGTCAATGATGTCGTATCAATAATAGCAAAACAATGATTGCATATCAACGATAGTTCAAATCCAAGTTCAGGTTGACCATGAAAGTCTTTGAGTGGAGCTAACTGATACGTTATTTCACGTGCAACGAATAGCTTTCCGTGGTAATATCGGGAGAAAGGAGTGCATTGCCTAACCTTGGGTACTACTACTTGAGTACAAAGAAATCCGAGTAGAATGCAAACCAATAATGAATACTGTAGGGTGACGTTTTACTTCCTGGGTGTTGGTATTTCTCCTAAGAGAAGAGAAATATATAGCAATGCGAAATAAAACTTAAACATTGCATGTGTCTAATGATAGGCTATTATTAATAGTGTTCTTGGTTGGTACGTGCGCTTATCTGCTGGACCTTTGAGCAGTGGAAATGTTGTATATGCCTTAGTTAAACAATAGATTCTTAACAGCAATGTGTCCTCAAGGTTAATATTGAAGCTCTTATTCAATTTTTTTAACGTGATCTCTCAAGATCGATACCACCATCTTTCCTGTTAAAAGATAAAATTGTGCTGCTTGGCTACTACTACCGCACAAGATTGTCTATGCCTGGGGTTGGTATATAACCTTGAAGTATGAAAAGTTTTGTAACTTCACCGAGAATTCTCCATAAACAATTTTTTGACCTACAAGGCTTTAATCATGCTACCGAATGAGGAATGGGTATTATATATAACTAGAAGGAGGTCTGGAACTAAATGTGCAGAGCAGGAAACAATCAGAGTAGAGACAATGGACAACAACAAACGCAAGAATAGATCTATGGCTAGACACAGGAAGAAGGACCAACTAAAGCTAAGAAAATATACATATGGATAAGAAAAATTTTGAAATCATACATGTAAAGGAGCAAGTGTGGATATAGCTATTAATGGAAGTTAAAAATTAAGTTTACTCAGCTAGGGTAAGGGTCCCTTAAGTGTGAACAAGATGTTTCTCGGTGGTGAGTCTATAGTGGTGTTTTCTAGTATTTTGACGAACAACAGAGCACATAAAGTCGGTTGTGATGTCGAGGTTGGTCTGACCACAATATCATGCTACAGGTGTGTTACTATAATGGTGTATCTCGCCCTGGTCCTCATGGAAGCGCTCTGAAAGTGGCTACTATTGACGTACACATGGTATGATGGATTTCTTTTTTTTTAATGGTAAACAAAAAAGTTTCTATTGAGGGAGTTATGCTTTCCTAAGCCTTATCCTTTCGTCATTTGTGCCTTCAACGATAAAAGTGAAAAGAATGAATGTGAAAATTGACGATGTGAAATTTGAAGTAGATCTGAAAATAAAATGTCGACATGTCGCCACTATATCGACAATTTCCTCCGCGAGAGAAAAATAATACGGAGAAAAGAATATGTGTTTAGAAATAGTTATACCAAATGACAATCTTCTAGGTAAGTTGTAACATTTTAAGTTTCAAGTTTTACTTTAATCACTTCAAATAATTAACTTTAAGAAGCATAAATTGTGTAACGGAATACTTTAATGTATATTTATTCAACCAGTAAAACTTCTACAAGCAACAATTGCATCAGAAGACCTTTCCTTGATTTAAATACAAGAAAAACAAATCAATAAGAAAGAGATGTATTTCAAGAAATATGTGTATGTTGCACATTGGACTTTCTATATTTGTCCCTACAAGAAAAAAATCAAAACAGCAGCAAATAACCAAGGTCACTACACAGTTAACGTCATTGAATAGTAATCTATTCAAGATTTTTATGCTAATAATTTCTCATTAGTTCAAGTGGGAGAAAATAATGATTGGCTTTTGTCGGTTGACTCGAATTCTTTTTCCTTGTTCCTTATATATGTTTATAAAATGCCTGAGTCGAGGATTGATCTCATTGGTTGAAAAGTGTCTTCCACGTGACCTGGTAGCCTTTTTCTTTTTTAGTCGAAGCGAAACTCCTTTCAGTCTTCTCCACAACAGGCTTTCTTCCAATGCCCTGGCGTGCTTCTGTTCAATCTAAACAATATAAGATAAAGAGGAAAAGACGTCACAAACGATTAATGTCCTGGAAGAGCTAAGTTAACAGAAGGGGATTAAATGCAGATGCAATGAAAATAATACAATACTAAATAGCAATTAAAACTATAGAATCGTGTATAGCATAGCATGGCATGGCATGGCATGGCATGGCTGGTATGGTATGGTATGGTATAAGTATGGCATAGCATGGCATACCATAGCATAGCTATGGTATTGTTGAATTATTATGTGTGTGTCCTTCAATATTTGTCCCTGGTTTGAGTAATGCTAGATTGGCATCAATTTATTCTACGTTGTCACTATGATTGTCTATTCTTCAGCTACCTTCGTCTTGTTGTTTAATATTTAGTGCAATTAAACAAAATATGTCTTTATAATTGGTCGAGGGCGGAATGCTGCAATCTTAGCTACCCTTTAGTTCTTCAATCGACAGTAAGGTGATGTGGACGTGCTAAACTTTTGTTCTTTTTTCGCTGTTGCAAATATCACCTGTCTTTGTTTTAAATGATCTTTTGAATCACTCAATACTGATGATATCTTTACAGGCCTGTCGTGAAAAGAATCGTATTTGAAGATTAACGTAATTCAAAGGAAGTGTAAGAGTATTAACAACGTGGAAGGATCAGTTTATCTCTTAAGTTCTTCTTTTATTTGCTGAAAATCTCAATTAAATGCAATGCTAAATATTGCTGAGAACTTAAGATATTTATGTTATATAATTTAATAGCTCTAGTCATTTAATCATTTCCTTCCTAGTTGCAAGAAATGTTTTTGTTTGTTACCCTGCATCAGTGTGAGGTTGTTACACTAGCGACAATTATCGTGCTATTCGGCACGAGTTTGCTGTTTGTAATATTACTATATGAACAAGGCAAACAATAAAGTGATAAGAACCATCTTGGATTTTAAAATGTTTCTTCTTTATTCCTTTATAAAACATCTTATATCAAAGGTCACTTGAAGCTGTGTATAACCTCGACCAAGGAAGTTATGTTTTCATGACGGTTTTTATCACCTCCACCAGAGGTTATGTACCGCATCAGTGGCTTAGTGGCAGAGTGTTCGCTTTGAATGCGGGGGGTTGTGGGTTCAAATTCATGACCGGGTCCTACCAAAGACATTTATTAAGAAAATGGTACATAATGCATCCCTGTTTAACACTCAACACTAGCGGGATAGATTATGGAAGTTAAACACACAGTGCTACCAGCACGCCAACCCCCTACTGTAGCATTCACTGTAATTGTACAGCTGTGTGGCCCAAAGGCTAATGAAACGAAGATGGGCGTCGGGAGGAAATTTTGTCTTTGACCGGAGGTTACGTGTTTGTCGGTTTGTTTTTCCGTCTGTTTGGTGGCAAAATAGCTAAAAAATTATGGTATTTGACCACATTTTCATGAACTGTTCGATCTGGGATAAGGAACAAATAGTTGATATTTGGGGATGATCGGAATGAAATCCAGAATTCTGGATCAATTTTTCGGTAAGGAAACCTTCATAGTACTAATGAGAAATTCTTCATGGGTATAACTCAGTTACCATATTTGGAAGTGATATCTTCATAAAAGGGACAAGCAAGGACATCGTCATGGGGAATATTCGTGTTGCTTGAATAATGATTGTGCTGTCTGAGTGCTTTGAGTTGGTTTGTTGGCTTTCAAGGTAACTCCGACAGATGTTAACATAGAATGAAATTTTTATCAAAAGTTTGTAGCCTGTCAGTCTCCAGTTTATTCTTTTCTGGTGACGATGGGGATAAAATCTGGGATTTTGTATCAATTTTCAGTAATGAGAAAGTGTCTGGCGAAAAAGTGCTTGGCAAACAATTGCTTGCAAATAGTTCACCACAAAATGCCTGTTTTTGGAAGGCGTTTTCTGTATTCGTAGAGCAAAATGCCTGATGATGGGGACATTTATCGTGCTGGGAGATAAAACTTTGGACAGGATTTGTCGTAAATGCAACTACTGTGGTTAGTTTTAGTGCGTCCTTCTGGATATTCAATGCCTTGTATTTGTCATCCATGTTTATACTATGCTTTAAATATACCGCATGAACATATTACATCTTTGCGCTCTAAAGTTGAATTGTTATATTCTGTCCTTAATCGCTGAAAATGCACAGCAATTGTTACTTGCCGTTTTTACTCCGTCCTAGACCAATGTCTTTAATTTTACATTTTGTTGTTGTAGTGCTTGTCAAAATTACTCAAACTGTCATTTGCATTTAAAAAATCACATTAAAACTGTAATATAAGATTCAACGAGTCACCTAAACTAAACAAAGTTCAATAAACTCAATAAGACCTTGATGTGTAGATTAGACAATAGCAGTGACTTAGACGAGGCAAATAATAATCGCGTAGGGTAGCACAAATCAAGTATGCAGTTGCAATAATCTTACATAAAGAGTTATATGAAAGCAAAAGCATTTGAAAATTCACGTTGCAAGAGTAATATCAGATAGCAGTTATATTAACGCAGCAAGCTCTTTTTATGTAGGTCATAATAGGTTAAGATCATTACAAGAAACCTAATAGGTCTTATGTGTATATTGGGAAAGATCGAAAGATGACAAGAGTCAGGTCAGTTATCGTATGAAATTGATGAAATTATCAAAAACAATCAATATCAGTTAACTGCACGTCGAGTGTTTTGTGGAGGTTATAAGATCAAAACCAAAGAATCACATTAGTGATCATATTCAACCAATAAAATCATGAGAAAGAACAAGCACTTTCTGTAATTCATACTATGGATTTGATCTGCATTTTACAAACCATATCTAAAAAGTCATATCATAGTGAGTAATAAATTAATTAAGTGACTGATTATAAATTGCGCTATATTTGTAGGTTAGATGAGAGTATTGGCATTTGAAAAATCGCTCTAAGTGATTCATATCAGATGAAGCAAATCGTATGAAGAATCAAGTTGCATTTGTCCCACCAATAGTCATCTCTAAAGATGACCGAATGCCCAGAATATTATAAAAGCATCAAATAAGGACATTTGTATAACACTATATTTCTGAGCAAACTGAAGCTTTTGAGCACCCACATACGTATTTTATCATTTCATGATTGACTTTAACCAATCACTGACAGGGCTTGAGCATGTACGAAAGGAAACTAGCCAATCGGTTTTCGATTTTACGGGTTCTTATTT
This sequence comes from Chironex yamaguchii, assembly GCA_024741275.1. Classification (NCBI taxonomy): domain Eukaryota; kingdom Metazoa; phylum Cnidaria; class Cubozoa; order Chirodropida; family Chirodropidae; genus Chironex; species Chironex yamaguchii. The sequence goes on from JANTCA010005187.1 coordinate 27,197, forward strand.
TTGGCAGGAGCAGCTCCTTTTATCAGCGTTATTAAAAATTTCAATGATATGCCAAAAGGACATTTTTAGAAACTGGACTGAGAAAAGTATTAAGATTATCAGGGACTTCTTTACCACCAAAATTAAACTGGATCCGTCCCTGGTAACCAACATACGACCTGAAAAACTCGTAGCAGAAGAATCACATTACATTTCACAAGTCATGTTCACCACCGCAAGAAACTATTTGTAGGTGAAAAACATCCTGCATAACTGCCACTTTTATCCTAGCAAGGACAACTTTGTAGGTTATGTTGGACATTACTTATAACAATTAAATCAATACAATAAGAACTAATTGGGCAAACTAAAAACGTACACTGTAATTGTGGTCATTTTTATAGCTTACATAAAGCTAAAAATAAATAAATTAATTAATTAATCAACGAACGATAGCTATCTTTTCTTGGCCATGACAATCTGAGTCAAAGACTCGTGATGGGTATAGTATTTGGGAACAGAGGGAAAGGACGGCCGAAAATGAAACTGTGTGACAACATCCGAGACCGACAAGATCATTAGTGTTAGACCTGGAAGAGCCATTTTATAGGAGATATAGGCGAGTATCGATTTTGTTTTATGTATGTACGATGAGTGTCAAAGTTCTAAAAGTCTTTCTTTCTGATAACACATTGATTAAATTGCCAAAGAATATTAACAATTGATTATTTATTTTTATCTGTCTTTGTTAGTTCAAGGCATAACCATGATGCCAATTGCAATAAATCTAGGAGTCAAACCCTGGTCAAAATAGTCGTTATTTCATTTTGTAAGTCATTCTGCAATTTTAGTCGACTTTGCACAAACCACGCGATAACGTAAGCAATCGTTTTGTTGCCATGCAAACTAAATACCTATTCCCTTGATTTCCCTTAGGGCGTTTTCTCGGCAATAACTTCGTTGTCAATGCTTTACAATTAAGTTTGATGGAAACGTATTCAAGTTTAGATATGCTTGACATTCTATTTGTTTTCAGATTGAAAACAGGACATCGCACAACTCGATTGATTTAAAATATGATTAACATATTGAATTAGTTTTGTGGACCTTTTTATTTATTTATTTATTTATTTATTTATACCAACAAATTTGATAGATGACTTTCAAAAGACTATGAGAAGTAATTTCTTTGACTTTAACAAACAGGTTCCGTCAGAAAACGGGTTGAAAGTTGCGACTGTCATTTGTTCTCTGCATTCCACTTAAGCTTATTCATGAAAGACGTTCGATAAATTAAGCTAATTCTGTTTAAACTAGAAGTTCTCCAAGAGCGCACACCTCCGCCTAGCCAAATTTTTATTCGTATTATTACATTAGCACGGGTCTCCCCTTGGTAATACCGTAAATTGATTAGCTCTCTCTAGTACTATGAACATTTAATTACCGAAAAAGTGATGCAGAATCCAGGAATTCATTCAGATCATCCCCTAACTTTAACGACATGTCACTTGGATCAAGACTGATGGTCTGACCTTTTTCATGAGGATCCGTCCAGTAGGTTTTCCGCAATCCTGCTGACAGACAGACAGACTAACAGTGATTCGGGTCATCACCAAAAACTGATCACCTTCCAAGCTAGCCCATTTCAGACATCTTCAATATGTCGTCAATATCCGTTCATAACTTCTTGAGTTGTTTTGCTAACAAAAAACCCAACCAGGCAACTAATAAACAAACCCCGATGAAACATAGCCTCCTTGGTGAAGGTAAATATTCTGAATGGGTTATCCCTCGTTCATTACCGAAAATTTTCTTATCCCAGGTCGGACATTTCCTGAAAGTTTGGTCAAAGCCCAGCCATGCGTTTTTGAGTTATCTTGCTGACGAAGAGATGGACAGGTAGACAAACAGATAGATAGACAGACGTACGGAAGGAAGGACGGACGGACAGGCAAATGGACAGGCAAATGGACAGACAAACAGACCATGACAAGAACATAATCTCCTTGTGGAGGTAACCGTGCATTGGTAAATCTATGACACTTTTCGAAATTCAATAAAAGGAACATTTGTTACCAAAGATCAAGCACAGAGCGTTTTTCTAAAGTCTAATGCTTTGCCCACCATATTCCAATAAATTGCGAACTTTTGAATGTGACCTATGCGTTTCTGGTAGAAAAATCTCTTCCTAGAGCTTACGGCTTATTCCCAGATTCAAACCATAACAACCTTGACAAGAATTTGAATAAACTGGTAAAAGATGTAGCAATCAAAGACAGTTTTGAAATAATAGGTAAACAAGGGGATTTTATAACCCTTTTTTGGTAGCGTACTCATTACTGAGCATAGCTGATTGCCATGCCGGGGTTAGTGAATTTACCAGGAAGTAATTAACAAAACAAACAGTGAAATACGAAAAATTGGCAATCAATTGTCAATAGAACATAAAGAAACATCCAAAAGCAAAGAGACATCAAAGGATGGAAAAATTCCAACACTGTGTTAAAATTGTTTAGAAATATGAAAGACAACTTTCATCCAAGATTCATTTAATATTATCGAGTGCTACTCATCTATGTTGCAACCCCTACTGACGACAGCATTCGACTAGGCCAAACAGTACGTTGTCACTGAAGCCTAATTGTGCATTCACAAAAGTGTATTTTGTCGAATGATGGAAATGTATGGGAAAAACAAAATTCTAAAAATCGTTATTAATGTCGCAATGGGACGCTGTGATGGAGCTGAAGTTTTTGAATTCATTGGCTCATAAGTAATGTATTAAATGAAATACAATTTCAAGAAATACAAACATACTCACTGTTGAGTTTTGAGAGGACCTCAGAACTGAAAGATTTTACCCTTACTGTGAGCCCAACAAGAAACCACTATATCCAAACTCCCAATCAATCACGATCGGCTGCCAAATTACCGGGCTCATCAAATCTCATTATGAGAATGCCAAAAGTACAGTCCTGGTGAACAACGACTACAGTAGCTGGTTCACTTCCAGCATTGGGCTTCGCCAGGGATGCATTCTTTCACCAACCTTATTTAACCTCTTTCTGGAGAGAATTATGACAGATGCACTGGATAACTGCA